>JBBYHO010416151.1:13981-26167 GCA_038382025.1 Adansonia gregorii
CGTGTTTGTGATCGACCGCATTGATCATTCAAGTCGCAGTGAAGATGGCAGCAGGCCAATTTCTGTTGCTGGGCTTTGCTAGTGATTTCTGAAGTTCTGAAATATTCGTCGTATATGTCGATGCTTTCTCCGTTTTTTTCCCCCTTTTATTCTCGTCTTACCGTTCTAGGACGCAACCTATTTATAGTATCTTTTGTTTTTATCCTGTCTGATAAAGAAAGAAAAACAGGAGCTTGGGTCCATTGCCTGCCCCCTTTAAGAGCCGATCATAAAGGTTTCTCCATGTGACGTTGACCGAGTGAAGCATTAAACATAAGAGACGTATTTCGAGGACAAGTTGGGGATTGTCAGGAAGTGAATAGATCCATTCGGTCAAAAAATAAAAGGAAGGCTGCAGGAGAACTTGGTTGATTAGGGGCAAGAGAAATGCAATAAATTTTAAAGGACGATATCTTGCTTTATGAGCGGGATATGAGGAACTAAAGTAGATGATCAATTCGTGGTAGTCCATTGGTTGACTTAAGGTGCCTTTAGATATACTATTAGAATATTCAAGTGGCCTGCATTGAGGAAGCGGCAGGCTTTGGCCAAACGGCATTGGCCATGCGGGGACACCGTTTAAATCTTGGCTCCTATTAAAGCTTGGAATTTACCATCCATACGCATGACATGAGAAAAAATATATATTTAATTACTTTTAAGGAATGCTAGATGTTAGGATCGTGATTTGTTTTTCAAGTAATAAAAGAGAGAAAGAATTAGATCATTATAATTGCTAACGTGGTGATATATTGGCTCTATTTTGGGTTTCAAGTGATACCAAGGAATTTAAGCTAATTAAACTATTTGAGGAAAATTCTTTGAACATTGGATAGAATCCTTGCTTAATTTTTTTTTTGTGGTATATCAGCATCTCGGCCTCGAAAGTAAACTATGCAAGTGCACTCGGTTTTATAAGGTGCTATTTTTTGAGATGGCATTCGAGTGTTTTAGATGTAAAATATATGTCCAAAGTCGTAAATCTCATATAAGTTACCTTAGGTAATGATGTATGATTTTATATTTGTAAGTTCCATGTGAATAGTCAGTATTAGTTGTATCCGGGAAGTTGATTGGATTTGATTAGTGGAAAAATAAATTTTTAGATGGTAATTTGATGATCGTGATATAGTTATCGACTACAAATGGATACGGGCATTTTTTTCGAAGATGTAAAGCACCACGAAAGACGAAGTTTTAGAGTGATTTATAATGAAGTAATTAGGAGAGCTAAGGAATCATGACGTTAGCAAAATTTTGATGTAGCTTTGGTCAATTAAATGTCTATGTTCCAGCATATTGTTCTTAGCTACTTTGCCTTTTGAAGAACAAAAAGGACATAGGAGATTGGGCTGATTAAGTATCAACTATTATATGACTTGGCATTCGATAAGAGTTAAAGTTGCTTAGGAAGAGAAGATTGAGAAGATGTATAGTAAAACAATTATGGTAAGGAAGCAATCTGATTTAGAGATTTTAGTTCGAGTTCTAATCAATCTAGTGTCTGTTTGGCACAATTTCCTAAGTAGCTTATTTTACCATGCATGAAAATCCATTAGTATAAGCTTGCGGAAAAGGAATTATATGTATCTCTTCCCATAAAGTTGACCTTCCCTATCCAAGTTTTCTAATTAAGAAAAGCGAAAAGTCTTAACCTATAGTAAGTGGAGTTCTAATTCAATGCTTATTCAACTATCTTTATGGTCCATAGATAAGAATGTGAGGTCGAGGTCAAGATTTTTACATAGTTCATTTTTTTTTTACAATGATTTAGTATTTTGAGTTTTTTAACATCAAATAAAGGTCTTGAAGACAAACAATTGGGTACTATTGGGGATAGTAGAAAAGTTAAAAGAAAAATTATTCCTTTTAATATGGGTTCGTACACGATGAGGATGTCATTGATGCAATGAATAGATGGAAAATTCTTGTCATTATTTATCACAAGAAAGAGAAAAATTGATAGCAGTTCAATTGTGTCTTAAATTGAATGTCAAGTGGTTTTAATTTCCATAAATTTAGCAACTTAGATTAGAAGCAACTTTGTGTTACAAACGAGAAACTGGAAATATCAGAACAGACTTAAAATAGCAACAAGTGGACCTTTGGATACAAGGTTCTCAAACATAATGGGTGATATTCTTTAATTAAGTAAAACTATTTGGTTATATATAAGTGTTTTTTTTCTCTTTTAATAAAAAACTTTAGGTCAAAATAGGAATATTCTACTCACAAGGTTACTCTAGTTGGTGAGTTAAGAGTTTACTTTCAAGTGGGATATAATCTTTTTGTGAGTGTTTCAAGAATAAAATCCTCAACGTTAGATCGATGTGGAAAGTGCAAATTTAAGATGATCTGTAGGATTAAACCTAGACATGCCTTGTAGATAACCCTAATTATTTTATTAGAAAAAGGAATATGCTTGAACCTAATTAAAAGCATATAAATACTTTAAAATTAGCTTAAAAAAGCTATTTTAAAAGGTAAAAATATCCAATAGAATGATTTAAAAAAGGATTAAAACGAGACAAAGTTTGAAGATAACCTTAATCCTTTTATTAAAAAGAAGGAATATGCTTGAACCCAATTAAAAGCATATGATATGGATTTAAAATAATGATGATATCACAAATAGCCCTGTTAAAAGATAAGGTCAAGTTTGAAAGATTACAGAAGTAAGAAGACAAGGTCAGATTTGAAAGATTGTAGAATTTATAAATTATGGGATTCCTTTAATTAAAGATTAGATTAGTATTCCTTAAGTGAAGGGATTTATTGTATCGTTTCCATCTTATTTAGGATTAGTTTTAAAATTCTGGTCAACCATAATCAACCTAAACTCTTGTATAGATACCCTAAAGTAGGCTGATATTCAATAACAATTAAAATCAAGCATTCTTATCTACTTTCCTATTGATTTCTATCACGGTATTAGAGCCTTAGACTTAACTATTTTCTTTTTGGCCTTCATTGCCTGCCATTTTTTTTCAACCTCCATTGCCATTTCCTTCATTTTTTTCTCTTTTGGCCTTAATTGCCCAATATGTCAGACTCAAAAACAGTTTCTAATGAAATCTCGATGCATCATGCTACAAAATATCCAAACAGTTTATAAGCTAAATGGTAAAAACTTTTTAAAATGGTTTCAATTTGTTCAAACCTACTTGAAAGGAAAAGGAAAACACAACCACTTTTTAGGAATTAGACCAGAAAAAGAGGATCCCAAGTTCGAGACATGGGATGAGGCAGATTCCATGATCATGTAATGGTTATAGAATTTGATGACCTCTAAAATCAGTGACACTTTTATGTTTCTGTTGACAGCCAAGGAAGTGTGGGATGCTATTAGATAGAACTACTCAAAGGCACGTGATGCAGGACAAGTCTATGAGATAAAAATCAAGAATAGTGCTATGAAGCAATGGAATAAGATAGTCACAGAATATGCCAACTAACTTCAGAGCTTATGGCAGAGTTGGACCATTATCGGTGCATCAAGACCAATTGTTCTGAAGATGCTGCTGTTCTGAAAAACTTCATCGAAAAGGACAAGGTATATGACTTCCTAGCAGGTCTAAATGTGAAGTTTGACCAAGTCAGGGTGCAGATTCTTAGCAAAGAAGAAGTGATGTTAAAAAAAAAATAGACCCAGGTTGAACCAGCCTTAAATGAGACTATAGCCTTAATCCGGGCTAAGGAAAGTCACCAAGGAGTGATGTTAAAAAAACAGACCCAGGTTGAACCAGCCATGACAGCAAAGGTGGAATCATTATCAATCCAGGATACGAAGAAGATAGAAAACCTGAGATATTAAGGGAAGGATGGTTGGGACAGTCTTTGTTTGTATTGTAAAAAATCTAAGCACATTAGAGGAAAGTGTTGGAAGTTGAAAGGAAAGCCTAACACAAGAAGCCAAGAGTAGGGTTACAAAGGTGGACCGAGGAAGAATCATGGTAAAGCCCACGTATCCAGAGCACAATCTGAGGCTGATACAACACTGGAACATATGAAATTTAATAAAGAGGAAGTGGAGACTCTTAAAAATCTGCTTAGAGTTTTAGGAAAATCTAAAGAAAGTGGGAAATGCTCCCTAGCTCTCTTAGATAAATTTGTTCTTATTGGTATAAATGCTTCTGATAGAATTTCAGGTTCCTAGATCATTGAATCAGTAGCTACTGACCATATGACTCACTCATCCTCCTCATTTATCTTGAAAACTTATGAACTTTGTTATTTATAATTATCTATTAGTGACATTTTTAAGGTTAACCAGCAGTTTGAACAAACATTAAAGTTTGAGATTTAAAGGAATTTAAGCAAATGCAATTTATCCTTGGCATGAGTGTGTTAAATGCACCCTAAATCAACCTAGCCCAAGTTGTGTCCTAAGTTAGTTGTGAGAACTTTCCTACTTAAATCAACCTGCCTTTCTTATCTTTCAAATGCAACAATGTCCCTTTTGTGTTTCTTCTTCTTTATCTTATTTTCAAATTTCAAGCTCAAAAAAACTATGAGAAGGAAATGGCAGTGGCGTGCAAGCAAATAAAAGCATTCTAGAACCATTGCATTTTTCCTTTCTAGTTTCCTCTATTCTTATGAGTCAAAGGAAAACCTTGTATATGAAAAACTCTTTTAGGCATTGTTTAGTTCACGATAATTTTGAAGGAAAGAAAAATATCAAGGAAAATTTAAATAAAAAATAAAAGAAAAATGAGACTTTTCATTTTGATTGGATAGGAAAGCATGTCATTTAAGGTGAAAAATATAAAGAAATATTTGAAAATTAGAGAAAGCTATCATTCATAGTATATAATTAATAATTTGTTACTGTTCCCCCCCCCAACAAAAAAAATTGCCCACATCTTTTAACAAATTTTTGAAAAAAAATTTCATGTAACCATGCTCAAAACATTTCTTTAACCCTGTCTTGCCAATCGTGTCTCTCTTGTTTAGACAACCAGCATGCATCTGCATTTTTTTGACAATTAGTGCTCACTCCATTGGCAACCTTACTAGCCATGAGCATATGAACTTCATCACTTTCTCTTCTCCAAAATCAAATGGTCTTCTTTGGCTTTGTCATTGAACTTTCAAGCTCCACTCATGCTCCATTGTGTTGGTACTTTGAAGGAACTAAAAGCTTAGACTTAATTGGAGGTGGTTGCTAGTTTGAGTAGCTAAGTTGTTTTGAGATGAAGACTTTTGGCTTCTTGTTTGAGTAAAATAGCGAAATTCGATTTTTTTTACCCTCATTTTCTTCTCCATTTATAGGTGGGAAAATTTTTATTATAAATTTTAATTTACATTTTTCATAATAGAATTTCCTTCGTCGTTTCTCAAGAAACTATATAGCTTCTTAATGAAAGAATTAAATAATTTTAAGAAAATTATCTGCATATAATTTGAGGAATCCCAACCAAAAAAAAGTTTAGAGTTTAGAAATCTCTCTCTTTGTTATGTTGGAGTCAAAATATCTTAAAGATTGGATGTAAGATAAATTGCTTTTCCCTAAGTCAAGGCATTTGAAAAATCATAAATACGCTTAAATTCCTTAAGTATTTGCAGCATCTATTATTGAGATTAAAAGATAACGGTTGAAATTGTTCCTTGATGTAAACCGACTGTTATTATGAAATAACTGATGATTTTTCACAAGTCATCTTTCTTTCATATTTATCTTTTATTTTTTTAAAACACATGCAATAAAAACTATGAAATTTATTTCCTTTAATGGAATTTTTAATAACATCCTTCAACCTTGACTTGTTTGAGTTTTGAACTTTAACCTAGTATGAAAGTGTTTTAAAAGAGAGAAAGGTGAAAGAAAAAGAACTGCCATCATTACTTAGTATGTTGTTCTTTTAAATGTTAAATCCATGAAATACGTTATAGAAATGAGAAATAAGAGAATCGATGGAAACTAGTTGAATTAATAAAAAAAAGATAAAAAAAACGAAAGAAAATAAAAATATCTTAATTTATTTTAAATCTAAATTAAAGGTCATATCATTTAGTTAAATGCATAGTTTTATTAAATATTTACTATATTTAATACTTTATTATTCTTATTTAATGTTTAATTTATTTTTATTAAGAGCATTAGATTCAACAATTCCGATTGATTGAACCATTAATTAGAAGCCTCACTGCTTTGACCTTTGGTCCAAGTTTTTAAATATTAAATCCTAGCATATTAAGTAAATCAAGAAGTATATCTTAGAATTATAGTACAGAAGTAGAGAAATCATACTTCCTGTGAAGGTAGAGGTAAAATCTGTATAACCACTAATGATTTTACTAGAGCTAGTAGATTATACAAAGTCTTAAGAATTGAATACAAAGTCTAGGAAATGACATCTGGTCTAATAGATGATGATTTTATTCTGACATATTAAATTGTTTTTATTGTATTTAAGATTCTTTATACGAAAAACTCTAAAAATCATTGGTTTTTTCCCTTTAAAATAGGTTGGCAACTATTAAAAGCTATCTACCTGAACTATTTTACAATCATGTTTATTTTTGGTATGAATCGATGTCTTTCCAACAACAATGTGACCCTTATCTCTATAAAGTTTATTATTTGTCTGAATTTTTGTTGATAAACATAACACAATGATGTGTAGCTAGTTATTGCAAGTTGTCAGCTAATAGGCTTTAATACTGGCAAGGAGTGAAGTAAAGAATTCATTTTTTGATTAGGTTGTATACCTTTACATGTTATTGAAACATGGGTGCAATGGTTTCAATATCAAAAAAATTTAAGGTGCAAGGATCACGAATTTAAGATATTGTACTTCACTAGAGCTAGTTTTTAAGCTACATGGCAATATTCACAAGGGGCAAATTGCATTAGATGCAAAGTCTAGTGTACGCACAAGATATAGTAAAAAGGCAATAAGGAGGTTAGGTTGTAGGATATGGGAGTTGTTAAAGCTTTAGAAGGATTTTGGAGTTTGTGTAAATATTAGATTGACAACATTGATATAAAAACTCTTAAGAAGCTTATGATTATGAGGAAATGATTTAGGATTTATGTGTGTTCTCTCGGACTTTAATTTGCAAATATTGCTTTATTATCACAAGAAAACTAACAACATAAGGATTATTAGGTCTAGGTGTAGGAGTTGTGTTTTATAAAATTGAAATTGTTTATTGCTAGTAACCAAAAAAAAATTCTTCATTGCTTGATCTGCAATGTATATATTATAAATATCCTTAGATGTCATACAATGGAGCATTTCCCAGATTTTTTTTTTTTTAAAAAAAAAAAAGGAAAAGAAAAACTTCCTTTTTTATGCCTAGTTTAGTAACTCTCTGTTCTTTTTTGCCTTGAGCTGATTTGGAGTACAATTATTATAAACTGATGGTTTAAAGCTTGATTTTGACTCTTTGAGTTTGATTGTTATATGCTTCTATAACATTCTAAAATTAAAATGGTGACAGTCACTTTTTCACAGATTGACTTGAAAATTAGTAGTATGTTGAGCCGTGTATGAGTGATTTGAACCACATGAAGATGAAAATTAATGCAACTAGGAACTTATATAGAGTCCAATCCTAACTCATACATCTAGACTTTTGCTTGATGACTTTCTTATCAGCTAAATAACTGGTTTCAAAGCAAATGGTTTGATTTGGTGGGGAATTATTAATGAGAGGTATGTCTAACTTAGTTGTTTGGTCCTTTTCCATTGTCAAGTAGGTGATTTGCATGTTGGTTTCTTGTACTTGGGTGGGCAAAATACTTCATTTTAATACGCTTAGTACTATGCAGATTGGATTCTATCATTGTTGGATCCTCAATTTGTTTTGACCAAATAACTTAAAAGAATCAAAGCGTAGAATCTATAATTATTTTATTTGTGCCTTATACTCATCCCACCCCTCCCTGTCTTCCTTTTTTTGGAACAGATGAAAAGTACTACGGTTTAAACCTGAGATCTCTTTTTTTCTTTTCTTTTATTTTCTTTTATTGTGGAAGATGCCTATCATCTTCCTAACATTTAGAAGTTTGATAAATGATGGCATAGTTGCAATCTTTTCTTAAAAACATGGCAGCAATTTGTTTGTTGGCTTATAATTAACAACAATTATTACAATAATGTGGTGTATGGTAATTCTCGAGGAAACAACTAAGGTCAACATTGTTCTTTCATATCTAGCATATAGAAAAGAAGGAGAAAAAGGCGCATCAAACCTATGGTGTTGTTTGTTATCTACTCTCAGTTGTTTAAGGTTGCTTCTTCTGGTGATAAGTTGTCAGGTTTAGGCAGCTGGAAATTTATTGATGCATATAGCATTAGGGCTACTCAATGTTGGGGACTTGGAGACTAACGTGTGCCTTAATAGAGTTTTTCCATGAATGGAGTGAAACAGGAACCTGATGTGAAGGAGCTTTCTTAAAGAAGTAATTGTAGTAACTGGTTCTATCCTTGGTCTTTTGTTTTAAATTTAAATCATAGATGTTGAACTACCGGAGTTGAAATGTTTTGTAGCATTATCGTTTTAAACATAATATAGAATTTCATTTTTTCTTTTTATAAAATGTTCACGGCTTGCTTAACTTTTTCCTGGAAATTTGTTTTATGCAATACTATATAGTGATCTAATTCTTGTTGCAATGACTAATACAGTCAACTCTTTTGCAGTGCGGCCAAGATTCTTGAACGCTATTGGAGGCACTATGAAAAGGAAGCTGAGGCTGCAAAAGATGTTAATGAAGCAGTAAAGTGATCCTTCTCCCTTCGACCGTGATCTTAATGCTGTAAAGATCTTTTCTGGAGTGGTAATTTGAATGATTTAATAATCGCCCCTAGTTGCAATTAAGATGCTACATTGACTTGTTGCTGTTATCATGAACACCACCACTAATAGAAAACCCATGTTTATCTAAGTTCTCTTGGCTTCAAAGCTGATTTACAGAAGAGGTTCTAATGGATATAATCTATTGTCAACCTACAGAGTGTTTGAACTGTGTGATCAATGTGCCCAACCACTGTTCAAAAAGTGCTATCCATTGGACCTTATGCTTTAACTCGATTCTAGCATCTAATTGTTTCAGCTGTCCATGGGACCATATGCTGATAGGTATAGGATCATTGATAGTTCGGTTGCTTAGGCATCTTTGATACTTGTAAGTGATGAGCAATAAACCAGAGTATGCTTCGCTGTAATTTTACTAATATGTTCTTGCTCATTGATAATGCGAGCTTCATCCAAATTTGTACATTAAATCCTAGGGTTTGGGTTTCCGTTGAGTTAATTAGTTTTTCTAACCACATGATGCTGCTTGTGGTATAGCATCCTAGTCCTTTGAGTATTCAATAGACAATTACTCCACATGCTTTTAATATGATTCTGCTAATCTAAGATAATGGAAATATTTAACTGCCTATTCATCCTCCAGATAATGAGTAAACTGAAGTTTTCTAATGTAGACGTTTCTAGGGAAAAAAATAATAATAGAATGGACTTACAGATCAATTAGTTAAGCTAATGAGGAGCTTCTTGATATTATTTATACTGCTACGAGCTCCTACGTGTGGTCGAATGCGGTATTGCTTGTCAACATTTGCTAATTAGCAGTCAATTTTTTTCTACAGTTCTGTTCACATACCGAGCTACTGCAGATAGTTCAAAGGTGACTTTCTTATTCCTTATTGGTACACTAAATGTTATCAGAAATTGTTTACATATCAGTATGTGTTGACAGCCAACTGGAAGAGCCAACTGTTGAGCAGCTGAGTCTAACGGACCTTATAAAACTAGAGAAACAAATTGATATGGCACTTTCCGCAACAAGAGCTAGAAAGGTTAGTATCCCCTATTGAGGAAAATATAGCATATCCGGGTAAATATATTGTGTAAGCCAGTTATTTTGTTTTAAGAAACCAGATATTATGTTTTAGCTACACTTTTGAAGTCTGTCGCAAAACCTCAAATTAGCATTCGCCCATTTGCTTATAGTAGTGTAAATTTCCCTATCACTCTCTTCAATTGCTAGATTTCACCCAAGCTTGTACCTGTTGTCTTACAGGGGAGATCTACTGTATATTTGATTCTTCCATTTTTTTTTTGGATGAAGCACTTTTGATCAGGTGTACACCAGTAACGTGCGCAAACAAAAGCATGCTTAATCGAATTTCATTTCCGTTTCTTTTATTTTTATCATTTTTCATTAACTTTACCTCTAGTAGCCAAAAAAAAAAAAAAAAGGACAATAGCGAACTCTCTACTTCCCAATGTTTGAATAGTCAACAATAAACTTTGAGACCATAAGCAAATGATGCATATTGGCAAACAAAAAAAAAAAAAAGAATATTTGCTTGCTTTGTAGGATAGAAGTGTAGCAGAATTATATATCTCAAGCTTATTACATATATACATACTGTACGTTAGTTCACTCAGGTGAGCTTTTTGGCGCCTTGTGCCTCAAGCGATATAAGTGTCCTAGCGCTTCAAGTGCACCTTGCACTCTTGACAGGAATTATTGCCAAACAAAGAATCCATTTAATCACTCCGAGTCACTATGTTTTCTTTTACAGTATAGGCTTATTTCTGCATAAGTGGAGTGGATAAATGTGAAAAAATTGAAAAGTGGTTACTTAAGACATACTGCATCATTGACTTCATCTTCCACTTAAAAACTTTTAAGTGACTTTCTTTGGTAATATGTTGGGTGTTATTTGTTAACTTCTGTTTTCTTCTTGTTTGATGATTTCGTTTGTAATGGTTGATGTTCTGTAAAATGTCGCCGTGTAGCAGATTGTCTGCCTCTTTTGGATGAATAAAATGCATTTACCCACCCTCCCCCCCTCCAAAAAATAAAAAAAGTGGTTTCGGTATTAATAATTTTGCCCTGCACATCAAATATGAAATCTTTTGTTTGTTCCTGTTTTCACTGGACAAGAATGCTGCTACATGATATGTGATCTGTCATGGTTATTGAGATTCTCACCTGATCTAGTTTTCATGCAGACACAATTGATGATGGAGTCCATAATGACCCTCGAAGAAAGGGTATGCAACCAATTTTCTTGGCTTTACCTTTATTCTGAAGAAAATCCCCGTTGGATTCTTATTTTTTTAATGTTGTCAAAGGTGCTGGATATTTTAACTGTACTTAAATAGTTGCAATCAGCATAATAGAATGATCCATGATAAGGGACCATTTCTAGATCACCTTTCACAGGATTTTATTTTGATAGGCTAATAATCTTTTCTTTATTCCTTGAACTTAAAAATCGTAACCTGGATTCATGCATCTCTGCAAACAGTCCCAAAACTATGAACAATCTCTTCGTTGCCCCTATCTACCATATGCCTTTTGCTTTATAATATTTGAATACAGCATAATTTTTTTGTTTGCCGATAAATCTCTTTCCTTGATTCCCAATTTCACAGGAACTGTCCTATTAACCATTGCTTACACGCTAGTCAGGGTTTCAATTTTTAAGATCCTCAATATAGGACTTCCTCTTGGAGGTTCTGGTGGAGCTGTGGTGTGTCGATTTAGAACCTAGATCAGATTCGGTAGCTAGTGACCTCCTATATCAAATTCTGCTGTTCAAATTCTTAGCTCTAGCAGCAGACATGAAGCTTGATGATCTGTTCTATAAACATATTCTAAGATTTCCAAAAGCACTTCTACTGAGTTTGCCGATAGATGTTCATATAAACCCAAATAGTAGTATTCGACTTGATATTGCTTAATTAGTTCAACTTTAGTTCATGATGTCAACTAACGCTGCCGAAAATACCCAATAGTATGAATCGATAACATCTTTTGTTGAACAGGTAATTTTCCATTAGCTCCTTGAAATTCTGAATGTAAACCGCCAGTATTCTTTTTTTTAATCGTCAACCGATTAAATCATTGAACCATAAGTTTCCTCTGCTGGCGCTAGTTCTCTAAAATGTCTATTGAATTGGTACAACAATACCAATACAAGGCCACTGCTGGGGAAGTTTTACATGGCTAAAAGTAGGTTTTCTGCCTAACATAGAAATACATACAGCCTTAAACTAGAGAAAAATACAAGCACAAACTATATAGCATGATAGAGCATTGTTTGGAAGGCCACGCCTCTGGGCGAGTGCGCTTTGGGAGGCCTTTGGTGAGGATGCTTGGTTCTTATGTGACAA
>JBBYHO010416371.1:0-79912 GCA_038382025.1 Adansonia gregorii
CCAATCATGAAAAGAAATGAGATTATTATGTGAATCCATGTTTATCCCAATTGAAAGACGAACTTCAATTCTAAAAATGGTAATAAAAAAAGTTTTTCTTATGAAACTAATGCATCAATATCGTTAATCCAAATGAGGAGAATGTGTTCATGATGCCTAATAATGAAAAGAAATGAGATTATAATGTGAATCCATGTTTATCCCAATTGAAAGACAAACTTCAATTCTAAAAATGGTAATGAGAGAAGTATTTCTTATGAAACCAAATCATCAATATCTTTATCCCAAAGTGGAGAATGTGTTTATGATGCCCAATCATGAAAACAAAAGAGATTATTACGTGAATCCATGTTTATCCCAATTGAAAGATGAACTTCAATTCTAAAAATGGTAATAAGAGAGGTTTTTCTTACGAAAGCAAAGCATCAATATCTTTAGTCCAACGAGGAGAAAGTGTTTATAATGCCCAATATTGAAAAGAAATGAGATTATAATGTGAATCCATGTTTATCCCAATTAAAAAATGAACTTGAATTCTAAAAATGGCAATAAGAGAAGTTTTTCTTATGAAACCAAATCATCAATATCGTTAATCCCAACGAGGAGAATGTGTTTATGATGCCCAATTATGAAAAGAATGGGGATTATTATGTGAATCCATGTTTATCTCAATGGAAAGATGAAGTTCAATTCTAAAAATGATAATAAGAGAAGTTTTTCTTATGAAGCCAAATCATCAGTACCTTTATCCAAAAGAGGAGAATGTGTTTATGATGCCCAATCATGAAAAGAAATGAGATTATTATATGAATCCATGTTTATCCTAATTGAAAGACAAACTTGAATTCTAAAAATGGTAATAAGAGAAGTTTTTCTTATGAAACCAAATCGTCAATATCTTTATCCCAATGAGGATAATGTGTTTATGATGCCTAATAATGAAAAGAAAGGAGATTATTATGTGAATCCATGTTCATCCTAATTCAAAGACGAACTTGAATTCTAAAAATGGTAATAAAAGAAGTTTTTCTTATGAAACCAAATCATTAATATCTTTATCCCAAAGAGGAGAATGTGTTTATGAGGCCTAATCATGAAAAAAAAGGAAATTATAATGTGAATCCATGTTCATCCCAATTCAAAGACAAAGTTGAATTCTAAAAATGGTAATAAGAGAAGTTTTTCTCATGAAACCAAATCTTCAATATCTTTATCCCAAAGATGAGAATGTATTTATAATGCCCAATCATGAAAAGAAGGGTGATGATTATTATGTGAATCTAAGTCAATCCCAATTGAAAGAAAAACTTGAATTCTATCCACCATTTTCTTCAAAAACAAAATTTACTTGTCAATTAAGGAAAACAAGGATTCTCATAATAATCTCCTTTATTTTCCTAATTTAGTGTTGTAAACTCGTTTTATTCATTGGGATAAATAACATTGATGCTTTGGTTCCATAAGAAGAGCTTTTCTTCTCACCATTTTTTGAGTTAAAGTTTGTCTGTCTGCTAGGACAAACAAAGATTGACATAAGAATCCCTTCCTTTTCATGACTGGGCACCATAAGCTAATTCTACTCACTAAGGTAAATGATATTGATGCCTTGGTTTCATAATAAAATCTTATTTTTTGATAATTTTTTGGAATTAAAATTTGTCTGCCAATTGCAACAAACACAGATTAACATAATAATCTCCTTTTTTTTTTCTTGATTGGGCACCATAAATTCATTCTTGTCATTGGGATAAATTACATTGATGCTTTGTTTTCAAAAGAAAAACTTCTCTTCCCACCAATTTTAAGAATAAACATTCGTTTGTCAATGGGTTAAACATGGATTCACATAATAATCTCTATTCCTTTCATGATTGGGAAACTTAAACTCATTCTACTCATTGTGATAAATGAATTGATGCTTTAGTTTCATAAGAAAAGCTTTTCCTTCCACCATTTTCCTTAAAGTTAAAGTTTGTCCATCTATTAGGAAAAACATGGATACAAGTAATAATTGCCTTTCTTTTCATGATTGGGCACCATAAACTCATTTTGCTCATTGCAATAAATGATGTTGATACTTTGGCTTCATAAGAAAAGCTTTTCTTTCCACCATTTTCCTCAGAATCAAAGTTCATCTGTTAATAATGGAAAACATGGATCCTCATAATAACCTTCTTTCTTTTCATGATTGGGCACTGTAAACTCATTCTACTCATTGTGATAATTGACATTGACACTTTGGTTTCATAAGAAAAGCTTCTCTTTCCACCATTTTCCTTAGAAGTAAAGTTCAACTGACAATGAGAGAAACATGGGTTCTGCTAATAATCTCCTTTATTTTTATGATAGTGAACCATAAACTCATTTTACCTATTGGGATTAATTAAAATGATGCTTTGGTTTTAGAAGACAAGTTTTTCTACCTACCATTTTTAGAATCAAAATTAGTGTATCAACTAGGAGAAAAACAGATTCACATAATAATCTCCTTTCTTTTCATGATTAGGCACCATAAACTCGTTCTACTCAATGGGATAAATGGCATTGATGCTTTGGTTTAATAAGAAAAACTTCTCTTTCCACCATTTTTTTAGAATTAAAGTTCATTTGAAGACTAGGATAAATGCATATTCATATAATAATTTCCTTCATTTTCATGGTTGCGGACCTTAAACTCATTCTACTCATTGAGATAAATGACATTGATGCTTTGGTTTCAGAAGAAAAACTTTTCTAGCCACCATTTTTTAGAATCAATGTTTGTCTGTTAATTAGGATAAACATAGATTCACGTAATAATCTTTTTTCCTTTCAAGGTTGGGAACCATAAACTCATTCTCCTTATTGGGATAAATGAATTGATACTTTGTTTTCATAAGAAAAGCTTTTTCTTTCACCATTTTCCATAGAATTAAGGTTTGTCAATCAATTAGGACAAACATGGATAAACATAATAATCTCCTTTTCCTTCATGATTAGGCACTATAAACTCATCTTGCTCGTTGCAATAAATGATGTTGGTGCTGTGGCTTTATAAGAAAAGCTCTTTTTTTCCACCATTTTCTTCAGAACCAAAATTCACTCATCAATTAGGGAAATAAGGATTCTCATAATAATCTTTTTTTTTCTAATTTGACATCGTAATCTTATTCTACTCATTCGGATAAATAATATTAATGCTTTGGTTTCATAAGAAAACCTTTTCCTCCCACCCTTTTTTGAATCAAAGTTTGTGTGTATGCTGGGATAAACAAAGATTCAGATAATAATCCCTTCCTTTTCATGACTAGGCACCATGAGCTCATTCTACTCATTAAGACAAATGACATTGATACCTTAGTTTCATAATAAAGCTTATTTTTTGATAATTTTATGGAATTAAAGTTTGTCTGTGAATTTTGACAAACACGGATTCACATAATAGTCTCTTTTCTTTTCATGATTGGGCACCATAAACTCATTCTCGTCATTGGGGTAAATGACATTGATGCTTTGGTTTTATAAGAAAAATTTCTCTTCTGACCACTTTTTAGAATTAACATTCATTTGTCAATTGGGCTAAACATGGATTCACGTAATAATCTTCTTTCTTTTCATGATTGGGAACCATAAACTCATTCTACTCATTGTTATAAATGAATTAATGCCTTGGTTTCATAAGAAAAGCTTTTCCTTCCACTATTTTCCTTAAAATTAAAGTTCGTTCATCAATTGGGACAAATATGGATACAAGTAATAATTGCCTTTCTTTTCACTATTGGGCCCTATAAACATATTCTATTCATTAGAATAAATGATGTTGATGATTTGACTTCATAAGAAAAGCTTTTCTTTCCACCATTTTCCTCATAATCAAAGTTCATATATTAATTAGGGAAAACATGGATCCTTATAATAACCTTCTTTTTTTTCATGATTGGGCCCTACAAACTCATTCTACTCATTGTGATAAATGACATTGACGCTTTGGTTTCATAAGAAAGCTTCTCTTTTCACCATTTTCCTTAGAAGTAAAGTTCATCTGATAATAAGACAAATATGGGTTTTGGTAATAATCTCGTTCCTTTTCACGATTATGAACCATACACTCATTTTGCCTATTGGGATTAATGAAATTGATGCTTTGGCTTTAGAAAAAAAGTTTTCTTCCTACCATTTTTAGAAACAAAGTTCATGCATCAACTAGGAGAAACACAAATTCGCATAATAATCTCCTCTCTTCTCATGATTGGGCACCATAAACTCGTTCTGCTCAATAGGATAAATGACATTGATTCTTTGGTTTGATAAGAAAAACTTTTCTTTCCACCATTTTTTTGAATCAAAGTTCATCTATAGACTAGGGCAAATGCATATCACATAATAATTTCCTTCATTTTCATGATTGCAGACCATAAACACATTCCAGTAATTAAGGTGAATGATATTGATTGCTTTGGTTTCATAAGAAAAATTTTCTTCCCACCATTTTTTAGAATCAATGTTCATGAATCAAATGGGATAAACGCGGATTCATGTAATAATTTTTTTCTTAAGGTTGGGAACCATAAACTCATTCTCCTTACTGCCATAAGTGAATTGATACTTTGCTTTCATAAGAAAAGCTTTTCCTTCTGCCATTTTTCTTAGAATTAAGGTTTGTTCATCAATTGGGACAAACATTGATAGACGTAATAATCTCCTTTCCCTTCATGATTGGGCACCATAAACTCATCTTGCTCATTACAATAAACGATGTTGGTGCTTTGGCTTCATAAGAAGGGCTCTTCTTTCCACCATTTTCTTTAGAACCATAATTTACTCGTTAATTGGGGAAAACAAGGATTCTCGTAATAATATCCTTTGTTTTCCTAATTCAGCACTATAAACTCATTCTACTCATTAGGATAAATAACATTGATGCTTTGGTTTCATAACAAAAGCTTTCCTCCCACCATTTTTTAGAATCAATTTTTGTTTGCCTACTAAGAAAAACAAAGATTCGCATAATAATCCCTTCCTTTTCATGTTTCGGCACCATAAGCTCATTCTACTCATTGAGACGAACGACATTGATGCCTTGATTTCATAATAAAAGCTTTTTTTTGATAATTTTATGGAATTAAAGTTTGTCTGTCAATTGCAACAAACACAGGCTCATATGATAATCTCCTTTCTCTTCATGATTAGGTACCATAAACTCATTCTTGTCATTAGGATAAATGACATTGATGCTTTGGTTTTATAAGAAAAACTTTTTTTCCTCCACTTTTTAGAATCAATATTCATTTGCCGATTTGGTTAAACATGGTTTCACATAATAATCTCTTTCCTTTTCATGATTGGGAACTACAAACTCATTCTATTTATTATGATAAATGAATTTATGCTTTGGTTTTATAAGAAAAGCTTTTCCTTCCACCATTTTCCTTAAATTTAAAGTTCGTTTGTCAATTGGGACAAACATGAATGCAAGTAATAATTGCCTTTCTTTTCACGATTGGGCATTGTATACTCATTCTGCTCATTGTAATAAATGATGTTGATGATTTGGCTTCATAAAAAAGCTTTTTCTTCACCATTTTTCTCAAAATCAAAGTTCATCTGTTAATCAGGGAAAACATGGATCCTTTTACTAACCTTCTTCTTTTTCATTATTGGGCACTGCAAACTCATTCTACTCATTAGGATAATTGACATTGATGCTTTGGTTCTATAAAAAAAACTTCTCTTTCCACCATTTTCCTTAAAAGTAAAGTTCATCTGACAATGAGACAAACATAGGTTCTGGTAATAATCTCCTTTTTTTTCATGATTGTGAACCATAAACTCATTCTACCCATTGGGATTAATGACATTGATGCTTTGGTTTCAGAAGTAAAGCTTTTCTTCCCATCATTTTTAGAAACAAAGTTCATGTATCAACTAGGAGAAACACAGATTCACATAATAATCTCTTTTCTTTTCGTGATTGGGCACCATAAACTCATTCTACTCATTGGGATAAATGACATTGATGCTTTGGTTTAATAAGAAAAAATTCTTTTTCCACTATTTTTTAGCATCAAAGTTCATCTGTAGACTAGGATAAACGCATATTCACATAATAATTTTCTTCATTTTTATGATTGCGGACTATAAACTCATTCTACTCATTTAGATGGATGACATTAATGCTTTGGTTTCATAAGAAAAACTCTTTTTCCCACCATTTTTTAGATTCAATGTTTATCATCAATTGGGATAAACACAGATTCTTGTAATAATCTATTTTCTTTATAAGGTTGAGAACCATAAACTCATTATCCTCATTGAGATAAATGAATTAGTGCTTTGGTTTCATATGAAAAGCATTTCCTTCCAACATTTTCCTTAGAATTAAAGTTTATCCATCAATTAGGACAAACATTGATACATGTAATAATCTCCTTTCCCTTCATGATTGGTTACGATAAACTCATCTTGCTCATTGCAATAAAAGATATTAACGTTTTGGGTTCATAATAAAAGCTCTTCTTTCCACCATTTTTTTCAAAACCAAAGTTCACTCATCAATTGGGGAAAATAAGGATTATCTTAATAATCTCATTTGTTTCCTAATTTGGCACTGTAAACTCATTCTACTCATTAGGATAAATGGCATTGATGCATTGGTTTAATAACAAAAGCTTTTCCTCCCACCATTTTTTAGTATTAACATTTGTCTCTTGACTAAGACAAACATAGATTCACATCGTAATCCCTTCCTTTTCATGATTAGGCACCATAGCTCAATCAACTCATTGGGATAAATAACATTGATGCTTTGGTTTCATAATAATAGCTTTCTTTTCAATAATTTTGTTGAATTAAAGTTTGTCTATTAATTACGACAAACACGGAGTGACATAATAATCTCTCTTTTTTTCCTTGATTGAGAACCATAAAATCATTCTTATCATTGGCATAAATGAATTAAAATTAAAGTTCATCCATTAATTTAGACAAACATGAATACAAGTAATAATCACTTTTATTTTCACTATTGGGCACATAAACTCATTCCGCTCATTGCAATAAATGATTTCGATGCTTTGGCCTCATAAGGAAACCTTTTTTTTTCCACCATTTTCCTCAGAAATAAAGTTTATCGATTAATCAAGGAAAACATGGATTCTCATAATAACCTTTTTTCTTTTCATGATTAGGCATTGTGAACTTGTTCTATTCATTGGGATAAATAACATTGATGCTTTGGTTTTATAAGAAAAGCTTCTCTTTCCAACATTTTCCTTAAAAGTAAAGTTCATTCAACAATAAGGCAAATATGGGTTCTGGTAATAATCTCTTTTTTTTTCATGATTGTGAACCATAAATTCATTCTACCCATTGGGATTAATGTCATTGATGCTTTGGTGTTAGAATAAAAGCTTTTTTCCAACCATTTTTAGAATCAAAGTTTACTTGTCAACTAGGGGAAACAAGGATTCACATAATAATCTCATTTTTTTTTTCAAGATTGGGCACCATAAACTCCTTCTACTAATTGGGATAAATGACATTAATACTTTGGTTTGGTAAGAAAAACTCCCTTTTCACCAATTTTTAGAATTAAAGTTCATATGTCAATAGGGACAAACATGGATTTGCTTAATAATCTTCTCTCTTTTCTTGATTGGGCACCATAAACTCATTCTTCTTATTGGGATAAATAATATTGAAGGTTTGGTTTCATAGGAAAAGATTTGCTTTCCACCATTTTCCTTAGAAGTAAAGTGTATCTGACAATGGGACAAACCTAGATTCTCTTAATAATCTCCTTTCTTGTTATAATCGGACATCATAAACTCATTCTACTCATTGGGATAAATGACATTGGTGCATTTGTTTCATAAGAAAAGCTTTTCCTCTTACCATTTTTTAGAATCAAAGTTTGTCTTTCGAGTAAGACAAGCACAGATTCACATAATAATCCCTTCATTTTCATAATTGGACGCCATAAGCTCATTCTACTCATTGGAATAAATGATATTGGTGCTTTGGTTTCATAAGAAAAGCTTATTTTTCAATAATTTTACGGAATTAAAGTTTGTCTATCAATTGTGATAAACATGAATTCACATAATAATCTCTTTACTTTTCATGATTGGGCATAATAAACTCATTTTACTCTTTATGATAAATGAATTGATACTTTGGTTTCGTAAGAAAAGCTTTTGCTTCCACCATTTTCCTTATAATTAACGTTTGTCCATCAATTGGGACAAACATGAACACAAGTAATAATCACCTTTATTTTCATGGTTGGGCATCATAAACTCATTCTGCTCATTACAATAAATGATGTTGATGGTTTGGCCTCATAAGAAAACCTCTTTTTTTCACCATTTTCCTCAAAATCCAAGTTTATTTGTCAGTTAGAAAAAATATGAATTCTCGTAATAACCTTCTTTCTTTTTATGATTGGGCACTGTAACCTCGTTCTACTTATTGGGATAAATGACATTGATGCTTTGGTTTCATTAGAAAAGTCACCATTTTCCTTAGAAGTAAAGTTTATCTAACAATGAGACAAATATGGATTCTCGTAATAATCTCTTTTCTTTTCATGATTATGAACCATAAACTCATTCTGCCCATTGGGATTAATGACATTAATGCTTTGGTTTTAGAAGAAAAGATTTTTTTTCCTACCATTTTTAGAATCAAAATTCATCATCAACCAAGAGAAACATGGATTCACATATTAATCACTTTTCTTTTCATGATTGGGCATCATAAATTCGTTCTACCCTGGGATAAATGATATTGATGCTTTGGTTTAATAAGAAAAACTTCCCTTTCCAACATTTTTTTGGAGTTAAAGTTTGTCTATCAATGGGATAAACACGGATTCAGATAATAATCTCATTTCTTTTCTTGATTGGGCACCATAGAATAATTCTTCTCATTGGGATAAATGACATTGAAGCTTTGGTTTCATATGAAAAGCTTCACTTTCTACCATTTTCCTTAGAAGTAAAGTTTGTTTGACAATAGGACAAACTAGATTCTCCTAACAATCTCCTTTCTTTTCATAATTAGATGCCATAAACTCGTTCTACTCATTGGGGTAAATGACATTGATGCTTTGGTTTCATAAGAAAAGCTTCACTTTCCATCATTTTTTATAATTAAAGTCCGTCTGTCAATTAGGAGAAATACAGAGTCACATAATAATCTCTTTTCTTTTCATGATTGGGCACTATAAACTCATTCTACTTATTAGGATAAATGACATTGATGCTTTGGTTTCATAAGAAAAGCTTTCTTTCCACCCATTTTTAACATTGAAGTTCATATGTCAATTGGGACAAGCATGGATTCACATATTAATCTCTTTTCTTTTGATGGTTAGCCACCGAAAACTCAATCTTTTTATTGGGATAAATGACATTGAGGCTTTGATTTGATTTGATTTGAAATGCTTTTCTTTACACCATTTTCCTTAGAAGTAAAGCTCATTTGACAACAAGATAGACATGGATTCTCATAATAATCTCCCTTCTTTGTAAGATTGGGTACCATAAACTCATTCTCCTCATTGGGATAAATGACATTGATGTTTTTGTCTTAGAAGGAAAGCTTTTTCTTTCCGCCTTTTTTATAATCAAAGTTCATCTGTAAACTAGGACAAACACAGATTCACATAATAATTTTCATAATTTTTAGGATTGGGGACAATAATCTCGTTTTACTCACTGGGATAAATGCATTAATGCTTTGGTTTTACAAGAAAAGCTTCTGTTTTGATCATTTTCTAGAATTAAAGTTCATCTGTCAATTGTGAAAAACATGGATTCATATAATAATCTCCTTTCTTTCCATGATTGGGCACCATAGACTCATTCAGCTCATTGCAATAAATGATGTTGATGCTTTGGCTTCATAAGAAAACCTCTTTTTTTCTGCCATTTTTCTCAAAATCAAAGTTTATTTGTCAATTAAGGAAAACATGGATTCTTGCAATAACTTCTTTTTTTTCAAAATTGGGCACTGTAAACCCGTTCTACTCATTGGGATAAATGATAATGATGCTTTGGTTTTATCAAAAAAGCTTCTTTTTCCACCATCTTCCTTAGAAGTGAAATTCATCCAGCAATGAGATAAATGTGGATTCTAGTAATAATCTCTTTTCTTGTTAAGTTTATGAACCATAAACTCATTCTACCTATTAGGATTAATGACATTGATGCTTTGGTTTTAGAAGAAAAGCTTTTTTTCCCACCATTTTTAGAATCAAAATTCACCTATCAACTAGGAGAAACATAGATTCACATAATAATCTCCTTTTTTTTCATGATTGGGCACCATAAACTTCTTCTACTCATTAGGATAAATGATACTGATGCTTTGGTTTAATAAGCAAAACTTTTTTTCACCATTTTTTAGAATTAAAGTTCATTTGTCAATAAGGATAAACACAGATTCACATAATAATCTATTTTTTTATTAGCACCATAAAATAATTCTCTTCATTGGGATAAATGATATTCAAGCTCTGGTTTTATATAGAAAGCTCTGCTTTCTACAATTTTCCTTAGAAATAAAGTTCATCTGACATTGGGACAAACTGGATTCTGCTAATAATCTCCTTTCTTGTCATAATTGGATACCATAAACTCGTCTTACTTATTGGGATAAATGATTGATGCTTTGGTTTCATAAAAAAAGCTTCTCTTTCCACCATTTTTTAGAATCAAAGTTTATCTTCCAATTAAGACAAATGCTGAGTCACATAATAATCTCTTTTCTTTTCATGATTGGGTGCCATAAACTTATTCTACTCATTAGGATAAATGACATTGATGCTTTGGTTTCATAAGAAAAGCTTTTTTTTTCCACTTATTTTTAACATTGAAGTTCGTATGTTAATTGAGACAAGCATAGATTCACATATTAATCTCTTTTCTTTTAATGGTTAGCCACCAAAAACTCATTCTATTTATTAGGATAAATGACATTGAGACTTTGGTTTCATTTGAAAAGCTTTTTTAACACCATTTTCCTTAGAAGTAAAGCTTATCTGATAATAAAACAAAAGTGGATTCTTGTGACAATCTCCTTTCTTTTCAAGATTGGGACCCATAAACTCATTCTCCTTATTAGGGTAAATAACATTGATGCTTTTGTTTCATAAGAAAAGTTTTTCCTTCTTGCTTTTTTTTTAAAAAAAATCAAAGTTCGTCTATAGACTAGGATAAACACATATTCACATAATAATTTCCTTAATTTTTAGGATTAGGAACATTAAGCTCATTTTATTCATTGGGATAAATAACATTGATCCTTTGGTTTCTTAAGAAAAGCTTCCCTTTTGATCATTTTCTAGAATTAAAGTTCATCTGTTAATTGTGAAAAACATGAATTCATATAATAATCTCCTTTTCTTTCATAATTGGGCACCATAAACTCATTCTCCTCATTGGGATAAATGATATTGCTGCTTTGGTTTTATAAGAAAAACTTCTCTTCCCACCATTTTTTAATCAAAGTTCATCTGTCAATTGGGATAAACAAGGATTCACCTAATGATCTATTTTTTTCATGATTGGGAACCATAAACTCATTCTCATCATTAGCATAAATGAAAAATGCTTTGATTTTATAAAAAAAGCTTTTCCTTCCACCATTTTCCTTAGAATAAAAGTTTGTCTATCAACTGAGATAAACATGGTTATAAGCAATAATCTTTTTTCCCTTCATGATTGAGCACCATAAACTTAATTTGCTTATTGCAATAAATGATGTTGATGCTTTAGCTTCATATGGAAAACTCTTCTTGGCACTATTTTTCTCAAAACCAAAGTTTACTTATCAATTGCAAAAAACAAGGATTCTCATAATAATGTCCTTTCTTTTCCTACTCCCACCATTTTTTTCAATCAAAGTTTGCCTCTAGACTAGGAAAAATGCAAATTCATATAATAACTTCATTCATTTTCATGATTGGGAACCATGAGCTCGTTTTACTCATTAGAATAAATGATATTGATGCTTTGGTTTCAAAAGAAAAGTTTCTCTTTTAATCATTTTTTATAATTAAAGTTCGCCTGTCAATTTTGACAAACACGAATTCATATAATAATCTCTTTTCTTTCATTATTGGGCATTATAAACTCATTCTCCTTATTGAGATAACTGACATTGATGCTTTGGTTTTATAAGGAAAACTTCTCTGCAACAATTTTTGAGAATCAAAGTTCATTTGTCAATTGGAATAAACACGGATTCACATAATAATCTCCTTTTTTGTTATGATTGGGAGCCATAAACTCATTCTACTCATTGTAAAATGAATTGGTGCTTTGGTTTCATAGGAAAAGCTTTTCTTTCCACCATTTTCCTTATAATTAAAGTTCGTCCGTCAATTGGGACAAATATGGATACAAGTAATAATCACCTTTCTTTTCATAATTTGGCACTATAAATTCATTCTGCTCATTACAATAAATGATGTTAATGCTTTGGCTTCACATGAAAAGCTATTTTTTTCACTATTTTCCTTAGAATCAAAGTTTATTTGCCAATCAGGGGAAACATGGATTCTCATAATAACCTTTTTTTTTCATGATTGGGCACTATAAACTAGTTTTAATCATTAGGATAAACGACATTGATGCTATGGTTACATAAGAAAAGCTTCTCTTTCCACTATTTTCCTTAGAAGTAAAGTTCATTTAACAAGACAAACGTGATTCTTGTAATAATCTACTTTCTTTTCATAATTTTGAACCAAAACCATTTCTACCTATTCAGATTAATGACATTGATGCTTTGGTTTTAGAAGAAATGCTTTTCTTCCCACTATTTTTATGATCAAAGTTCGCATATCAACTAGGAGAAATATAGATTCATATAATAACTTCCTTTTTATTCATGATTGGGCACCATAAACTCGTTCTACTCATTGGGATAAATGACATTGATGCTTTGGTTTAATAAGAAAAAGTTTTCTTTCCACCATTTTTTAGAATTAAAGTTCGTCTGTCAATGGGGACAAACACAGATTCACATTTCCTTTCCTTTCTTAATTAGGCACCATAAATTCATTCTCTTCTTTGGGATAAATGACATTGAAGCTTTGGTTTCATAAGAAAATCTTCGTTTTCCACCATTTTCTTGGAAGTAAAGTTCGTTCGACAATGGGACAAACATGGATTCTCCTAATAATCTTCTTTCTTTATATGATTTGTAACCATAAACTCATTCTCCTTATTGGGATAAATGACATTGGCGCTTTGGTTTTACAAGAAAAGTTTTTCTTACCACTATTTTTTAAAATCAATGTTCATTTGTCAATTAGGACAAACATGGATTCATATAATAATCTCCTTACTTTTCATGATTGGGCACGACAAACTCATTCTACTAATTGGGATAAATGAATTGATCTTTGGTTTAATAAGGAAAACTTCTCTTTCCACCATTTTTTTAGTCTTAAAGTTCATTCGTGAATTGGGTATACATGGATTCGCATAATAATCTCATTTTTCTTGATTGGGCACCATGAACTTATTCTCCTCATTGCAATAAATGACATTGAAGCTTTGGTTTCATAAGAAAAGCCTTGTTTCCACTATTTTCCTTAGAAGTAAAGGTCATCCGATAATGGGACAAACATGGATTCTCCTAATAATCTCTTTTTTTTTTACACAAGTGGGAACCATAAACTCATTCTCCTCATTGGGATAAATGACTTTAATACTTTCATATGAAAAGCTTTTCTTCCCACCCTTTTTTAGTATCAAAGTTCATCTGTTAATTAGAAAAAGCACAGATTCAAATAATAATCTCCTTCATTTTCATAATTGAACACCATAAACTCATTCTACTCATTTGGATAAATGACATTAATGCTTTGGTTTCAAAAGAAAAGCTTTTCTTTCCACCGTTTTGAGAATCAAAGTTCGTCTGTCAATTAGGACACATACGGAGTCATATAATAACCTTTTTTTTTCATGCTTGGGCACCATAAACTCATTCTACTTATATGGGTAAATGATATTGATGCTTTGGTTTCATAAGAAAAGCTTTTCTTTCTACCTATTTTTAAAATTAAAGTTGGTCTGCCAATTGGGACAAGCATTAATTCACATATTAATCTTGTTTCTTTTGTTGATTAGTTACTAAAAACTTATTTTTCTTATTGGGATAATTGACATTGAGGCTTTGGCTTCATTTGGAAAGCTTTTCTTTACACCATTTTCCTTAGAAGTAAAGCTCATCTGACAAGACAAATGTGAATTCTCATAATAACCTTATTTTTTTTCAAGATCAGGAACCATAAACTCATTCTCTTGATTGGGATAAATGAATTGAAGCTTTTGTTTCAAAAGAAAAGCTTTTTTTCTTACCTTTTTTTAAATTAAAGTTCGTTTGTAGACTAAGACAAGCACAGATTCACATAATAATTTCTTACATTTTTAGGATTAAGAACAATAAGCTCCTTCTACTCACTAAGATAAATGACATTGATGCTTTGGTTTCGTAAGAAAAGCGACTATTTTGATCATTTTTTAGAATTAAAGTGCATCTATCAATTGCAAGAAACATGGATTCACATAATAATCTCCTTTCTTTTCATGATTAAACTCATTCTTCTCATTGGGATAAATGACATTGATGCTTTAGTTTTATAAGAAAAACTTCTCTTCCCATTATTTTTAAGAGTCAAAATTCGTATGTCAATTGAGATAAACACAAATTCACGTAATAATCTATTTTCTTTTCATGATTAGGAACCATAAATTCACTCTCCTAATTGGCATAAATGAATTGATGCTTTGATTTCACAAGAAGAGCTTTTCCTTCTATTATTTTCCTTAGAATTAAAGTTCGTTTGTAAATTAGGATAAACATGGATACAAGTAAAATCTCCTTTCCCTTCATGATTAAGCACTATAAACTCAATTTGCTCATTTCAATAAATGATGTTGATGATTTAGCTTTATAAGAAATGCTCCTTTTTGTACCATTTTCCTCAAAACCAAAGTTTATCCATCAATTGGGGAAAACTAGGGTTCTCATAGTAATCTCTTTTCTTTTCCTGATTGGCCACTGTAAACTCATTCTACTCATTGAGATAAATGACATTGATGCTTTGATTTCATAAGAAAAGCTTTTCCACCCACCATTTTTTTGAATCAAAGTTTGTCTGTGGGCTAGGACAGACACAGATTCACATAATAATTTCTTTTATTTTCATGATTGGAACCACAAGCCCGTTTTTCTCATTGGGATAAAAGACATTGATGCTTTGGTTTCATAAGAAAAGTTTCTTTTTTAATCACTTTTTAGAATTAAAGTTCCTCTGTCAATTGCTACAAACATGGATTCATATAATAATCTTATTTCCTTTCATGATTGGGCACTATAAACTCATTTTCCTTATTGGGATAAATGGCATTGATGCTCTGGTTTTACAAGAAAAACTTTTCTTCAAACCATTTTTTAGAATCAAAGTTCATTTGTTAATTGGGATAAATACTGAATCACTTAATAATTCCATTTCTTTTCATGATTGGGAATAATAAACTCATTCCACTCATTGTGATAATGAATTTGTGCTTGGTTTCATAAGAAAAGCTTTTCCTTCCACCATTTTCCTTAGGATTAAAGTTCATCCGTCAATTAGAACAAACATGGATACACATAATAATCACCTTTCTTTTCATCACTAGGCACCATAAACTTATTCTGGTTATTGGGATAAAAGAATTGATGCTTTTTTTTAATAAGAAAAACTTCACTTTTCACTATTTTTTAGAATTAAAGTTTATCTATCAAATGGTACAAACAAGGATTCATATAATAATCTCCTTTTTTTTCTTGATTGGGAACCATAACTCTAATTCTCCTTATTAGGATAAATGACATTGAAGCTTTGGTTTTATAAGAAAAGCTTCTCTTTCCACCATTTTCCTAAGAAGTAGAGATCATTCGGCAATAAGCAAATACAGATTCTTATAATAATCACCTTTCTTTTCATGATTGGGAACCATAAACTCATTCTTCTCATTGGTATAAATGACATAAATGCTTTGGTTTCATAAGAAAAGCTTTTCCTCTGACCATTTTTTTAAATCAAAGTTCATTTTTAGACTAGGACAAACACAGAGACACATAATAATTTCCTTCATTTTCATGATTGGTAACTATAAGCTTGTTTTACTTATTGCAATAAATGACATTGAAGCTTTGGTTTCATAAGAAAAGCTTCTCTTTTGATCATTTTTTGGAATTAAAGTTCTTGTGTTAATTGCTACAAACATGGATTCACATTATAATCTCTTTTCTCTTCATGATTAGGCACCATAAACTCATTCTCCTTGTTGGGATAACTGACATTAATGCTTTGGTTTCATGAAAAAAATTTTCTCTTCCAACCATTTTTTAGAATCAAAGTTCATTTGTCAATTGGGATAAACATGGATTCACTTAACAATCTCTTTTCTTTTCATGATTGGGAACCATAAACTTATTCTACTCATTGTGATAAATGAATTGATGCTTTGGTTTCATAAGACAAGATTTTCCTGCCACCATTTCCCTTAGAATTAAAGTTCATCCGTCAATTGGAATAAACATGGATACACGTAATAATCACATTTTTTTATGACTGGCACCATAAACTCGTTCTGCTCATTGCAATAAATGATGTTGATGCTTTGGCTTTATAAGAAAAGCTCTTCCTTCCACCATTTTCCTCAAAATCAAAGTCTATCTATCAATTAGGGAAAACATGGATTCTCATAATAACCTCCTTTTTTTTCATGATTAGGCACTGTAAACTAGTTCTACCCACTAGGATAAATAAAATTGATGCTTTGATTTCATAATAAAAGCCTCTCTTTCCACCATTTTCCTTAAAAGAAAAGTTCATCCGACAATAAGACAAACATGGATTCTCGTAATAATCTCTTTTCTTTTCATGATTATTAACCATAAACTCATTCTTCCCATATGGATTAATGATATTGATGCTTTGGTTTCAGAGTAAAAGCTTTTTTTCCCACTATTTTTAGAATCCATGTTTGCTTCTTAATTACAACAAACATAGATTTACATAATAATCTCTTTTCTTCTCATATTTGGGCACTATAAACCTATTCTTTTTATTAGGATAAATGAAATTGATGCTTTGATTTCATAGGAAAAGCTTCTCTTTCCATGCATTTTTAAAATTAAAGTTTGTATGTCAATTTGGACAAGCATGGATTCATATAATAATCTCTTTTCTTTTCATGATTAGGCATTATAAACTCATTCTCCTTATTTTGATGAATGACATTAAGGCTTTGGTTTCATTTGAAAAGCTTTTTTTTACACCATTTTCCTTAGAAGTAAAGCTTATCCGATAGTGGGATAAACATGGATTCTTATAATTATCTCATTTCTTTTCAAGATTGAGAACCATAAACTTGTTCTCCTTATTGGGATAAATGACATTGATTCTTTGGTTTCAGAAAAAAAGCTTTTTCTTCCTGCCTTTGTTCAATCAAAGTTCATCTGTAGACTAGGACAAACACAGATTCACAAAATAATTTCCTTTATTTTCATGATTGGGAACATAAGCTTATTTTACTTATTGGAATATATGACGTTGATGCTTTGGTTTCATAAGAAAACTTATCTTTTAATCATTTTTTAGAATTCAAGTTATCTGTCAATCATGATAAACACGGATTCATATAATAGTCTAATTTCTTTTCATGCTTAGGTACCATAAACTTATTCTCCTCATTGGGATAAATGGCATTGATGCTTTGGTTTCATAGGAAAAACTTCTCTTCCAACCATTTTTTAGAATCAAAGTTTATTCATCAATTAAGATAAACACAAATTCATGTAATAATCTATTTCCTTTTCATGATTGAGAACCATAAACTCATTTTCCTCATTGGGATAAATGAATTGATGCTTTAGTTTCATAAGAAAAGCTTTTCCTCCACCATTTTACTTAGAATTAACGTTTACCCATCAATTAGGACAAGCAGGGATACGCATAATAATCTCCTTTCTTTTCATGATTGGGTACCATAAACTCGTTCTGCTCACTAGGATAAATCACATTGATGCTTTGGTTTCATAAGAAAAGCTATTTTTTCACCATTTTTTAGAGTTAAAATTCATCCGTCAATTAGAATAAATACAGATTCATATAATAATCTCCTTTCTTTTATTGATTGGGCACCGTAAACTTATTCTTCTCATTGGAATAAATGACATTAAAGCTTTGGTTTAATAAGAAAAGCTTCCTTTTCCACCATTTTCCTTAGAAGTAAAGTTCATCCGACAATTAGACAAACGTGGATTCTCCTAATAGTCTCATTTCTTTACACGATTGGAACCATAAACTCATTCTCCTCATTGGAATAAATGATATTGATGCTTTGGTTTCATAAGAAAAGCTTTTCTTCTCACCATGTTTTACTATCAAAGTCTATCTGTTAATTAGGACAAACATAGATCACATAAGAATTTTTTCTTTTCATAAGTGGAGAAAATAAACTCGTTCGGCTCATTGGGATAAATGACATTGATGCTTTATTTTTATATGAAAAGCTTCTTTTTCCACCATGTTTTGGAATCAAAGTTCGTTTTCAATTAGGACAAACATACATTCATATAATAATCTTCTTTCTTTTCATGATTGGGCAGCATAAACTCATTCCACACATTAGGATAAATGACATTGATGCTTTGGTTTTATAAGAAATGTTTCTCTTTCCACCCATTTTTAAAATTAAAGTTTGCATGCCGATTAAGGTAAGCACGGATTCACGTAATAAACTTTTTTCTTTTCATGATTGGGCACCATAAACTTATACTCCTCATTGGGGTAAATGACTTTAAGGCTTTGGTTTCATTTGAAAAGCTTTTCTTTACCCATTTTCCTTAGAAATAAAGCTCATCTGACAATGGTACAAATGTGGATTCCATAATAATCTCCTTTCTTTTGAAGATTAAGAGCCATAAACTCATTATCCTTGTTGGGATAAATGAGATTGATGCTTTGGTTTCATAAAAAAAGCTTACCTTTCTACCATTTTCCTTAGAAGTAAAGTTTGTCTAACAATTGGACAAATATGGATTCTTCTAATAATCTCCTTTCTTTATATGATTGAGAACCATAAACTCATTCTCCTTATTAGAATAAATGATATTGATGCTTTGGTTTCATAAGAAAGCTTTTCTTCCTACCCTTTTTTTCTATCAAAGTTTATCTATTAATTAGGATAAACACAAATACACATAATAATTTTCTTTTTTTTTCAGAGTTGGGCATAATAAACTCGTTCTACGCATTGGGATAAATGACAATGATGCTTTGCCTTTGATAAGAAAAGCTTTTCTTTCCAAAATTTTTTAAAATCAAAGTTCATCGTCAATTAGGACAAACACAGGTTCACATAGTAATCTCCTTTCTTTTCATGATTAGGTGCCATAAACTCGTTCTGTGCATTGGGATAAATGATATTGATGCTTTGGTTTTATGAGAAATGCTTCTCTTTCCTCTTATTTTTAAAATTAAACTTCGTATGTCAATCAGGGTAAGCATGAATTCACATAATAATCACTTTTCTTTTCATGATTAGGCATCGAAACTTATTCTCTTTATTAGGATAAATGACATTGAAACTTTGGTTTCATTTGATAAGCTTTCTTTACCTATTTTCCTTAAAAGTACAGCTCATCCAACAATGGGACAAACGTGGATTCCATAATAATCTCCTTTCTTTCCAAGATTAGGAACCATAAACTCATTATCCTTGTTGGGATAAATGAGATTCATGCTTTGGTTTCATAAAAAATGCTTTTCCTTCCACCATATTTTACTTTGAAAGGTTGTCTATCGACTAGGACAAACATAGATTCACATAATGATCCCTTCCTTTTCATGATTGGCACTATAAGCTCATTCTACTTATTGGGATAAATGACATTGATAGTTTGGTTTCATAAGAAAACTTCTCTTTCGATCATTTTTTACAATGAAAGTTCATTTGTCAATTGCAAAAATATAGATTCATATAATAATCTCCTTTCTTTCTATGGTTGGGCACCATAAACTCATTCTCCTTATTCGGATAATTAACACTGATGCCTTGGTTTTATAAGAAAAACTTTTCTTCCCACCATTTTTTAGAATTAAAATTCATTTGTTATTTAGGATAAACATGGATTCACATAATAATTTATATTCTTTTTATGATTGGGAACCAGAAACTCATTCTCTTTATTGGGATAAATGAATTGGTGCTTTGGTTTCATAAGACAAGCTTTTCCTTCCACCATTTTCCTTGGAATTAAAATTCATCTGTTAATTAGGACATACATGGACTCATAATAATCTCCTTTCCCTTCATGATTAGGCACCATAAACTCATTTTGCACATTGCAATAAATGATGTTAATGCTTTGGTTTCATAAGAAAAGCCCTTCATTCTACCATTTTCCTCAAAAACAAAATTTACCTGTTAATTGGGGATAACAAAGATTCTAGTAATAATCTTCTTTTTTTTTCCTAATTAGGTGCTATAAACTCATTCTATTCATTAGGATAAATGACATTAATGCTCTAGTTTCATAAGAAATGCTTATTTTTCCACCAATTTCCTTAAAAGTAAAGTTTGTTCAAGAATAGGCAAACGTGGATTCTCATAATAATCTCCTTTCTTCTCATGATTGGGAACCATAAAATGATTCTCCTCATTGGGATAAATGATATCGATGCTTTGGTTTCATTCAACAACCTTTTCCTCCCACCATTTTTAGAATAAAAGTACATCTATCTACTTGGACATAGATTCATATAAACCCTTCCTTTTCATGATTAGGCACCATAAGCTAGATCTACTTATTTGGATAAATGAATTGATGCTTTGGTTTCATAGGAAAAGCTTCTCATTCAATCATTTTTTAGAATTAGAGTTCCTTTGTCAATCACGATAAACAAGAATTCACAAAATAATCACTTTTCCTTTCATGATTGGAAACCATAAACTCATTCTCGTTATTAGGATAAATGACATTGATGCTTTGGTTTCATACGAAAAACTTTTTTCCCACCTTTTTTTAGAATCTAAGTTTGTTTGTCAATTGGGATAAAAATGAATTCACATAGTAATCTCCTTTCTTTTCATGATTGGGAACCATAAAATATTCTACTCATTATGATAAATGAATTCATGCTTTAGTTTCATAAAAAAAGCTTTTCCTTCCACCATTTTCCTTAGAATTAAAATGCATCTGTCAATTAGGACAAATACGAATTGACATAATAATCTCTTTTCTTGTCATGATTGGGCACCATAAACTAATTCTCCTCATTGCGTTAAATGACATTGATACTTTAGTTTCATAAGAAAAATTTCTCTTTCTACCATTTTTTAGATTCAAAGTTCATTTGTCAATTGGGATAAACATGGATTCACTTAATAATCTCCTTTCTTTTCATGATTGGGAACCATGAGCTCATTCTACTCGTTGTGATATATGAATGCATTGGTTTCATAAGAAAAACATTTTCTTCCACCATTTTCCTTAGAATTAAAGTTTGTCCATCAATTATGATAAACACGGATACACATAATAATCGCCCTTCTTCTCATGATTGGGCACAATTCTACTTATTACAATAAATGATGTTGATGCTTTGGCTTTAAAAGAGAAGCTCATATTTTCATTCTTTTCCTTCGAATCAAAGTTTATCTGTTAATTAGGAAAAATATCGATTCTCGTAATAATCTACTTTCTTTTCCTTATTGGGCACTATGAATTCATTACACTCTTTAGGATAAATGACATTAACAATTTGGTTTCATAAGAAAAGCTTCTCTTTCCACCATTTTCCTTAGAAGTAATATTTGTCTGACAATGAGAGATAATCCCCTTTTTTTGCATAATTTCGAACCATAAACTCATTCTTTTCATTGGGATAAATGACATTGATGCTTTGGTTTCATAAGAAAAGCTTTTTTTCCCACCAATTTTTAATATCAAAGTTCATCTATTATTTAGGATAAACACGTATTCACATAATAATCTCTTTTCTTTTTGTAATTAGACACCATAAACTTATTCCACTCATTAGGATAAATGGCATTGATACTTAGGTTTCATAAGAAAAATTACTCTTTCCATAATTTTCCTTGGATGCAAAGCTCATCCGACAATGAGACAAACGTGGATTCTTATAAAAATCTCTTTTCTTTTCATGACTTTAACCATAAACTTATTATCCTTATTAGGATTACTTACATTAATGCTTTGGATTCAGAAGGAAAGCTTTTCTTCCCACAATTTTAAAAATCAAAATTCATTTGTCAACTAGGACAAACATGGATTCACATAATCATCTAATTTCATTTCATGATAGGGCACCATAAACTCATTTAACTCATTGAGATAAATGACATTGATGCTTTAGTTTAATGAGAAAAACTTTTTTTTGCCATTTTTTAGAATTAGAGTTTATCTATTAATTAGGACAAACATAGATTCACATAATAATCTCTTTTCTTTTCTTGATTGGGCACTATAAACTCATTCTCCTTATTGGGTTAGATGTTATTGAAGCTTTGGTTTCATAAGAAAAGTTTCACTTTCCACCATTTTCCTTAGAAGTGAAGTTCGTCTAACAATGGGACAAACATGGTTTCTCCTAATAATCTCATTTATTTATATGACTAGGAACCATAAACTCATTCTCGTCATTGGGATAAATGACATTGATGCTTTGGTTTTATAAGAAAAGCTTTTATTTCTGCCATTTTTAGTATCAAAGTTCATCTGTTAATTAGGGTAAACATAGATTCACATAATAATCTCTTTTATTTAATAATTGGACACCATAAACTTGTTTTATTTATTGGGATAAATGACATTGATGCTTTGGTTTTATAAAAAAAGCTTCTTTTTCCATAATTTTCCTTAAAAGTAAAGTTCATCCAACAATGGGCAAACATGTATTCTTGTAATAATCTTCTTTCTTCTTATGATAGGAGAACCAAAAACTCATTATCTTTATTGGGATAAATGACATTGATGCTTTGTTTTCATAAGAAAAGCTTTTCCTTTAATCAATTTTTAGTATCAAATTCATCTGTTAGTTAGGACAAAGATGGATTCACTTAATAATCTCTTTCTTTTTCATAATAAGACACCATAAACTTGTTCTACTCATTGGGATAAATGACATTAAGATTCTTTCTATCGTTTTCCTTAGAAGTAACGTTCATTTGCCAATGAGACAAACATGAATTCTCCTAATAGTTTCATTTTTTTACACGATTAGGAACCATAAACTTATTCTCCTTATGAGGATAAAGGACATTGATGCTTTGCTTACATAAGTAAAGCTTTTCTTCCCACCATTTTTTAGTACCATAGCTCATCTATTAATTAGGTTAAACACAGATTTACATAATAATCTTTTTTTTCATAGTTAGCCACCATAAACTTATTCTACTTATTAGGATAAATAACAATGATGCTTTGGTTTCATAAGAAATGCTTCTCTTTCCATAATTTTCCTTAGAATAAAGTTCATCCGATAATGGACAAACATGGATTCTCGTAATAAATATCTTTTTTTCTCATGATTATGAACAATAAACTCATTGTCCTTATTGGGATAAATGACATTGACGCTTTTGTTTCATAAGAAAAGTTTTTCCTCTCACCATTTTTTAGAATCAAAGTTCATCTTTCGACTAGGACAAACACGGATTCATGTAATAATCCCTTCCTTTTCATGACTAGGAACCATAAGATCATTCTACTTATTGGGATAAATGGCATTGATGCTTTCATTCTATCTAAAAAACTTTTCTTTCGATCATTTGTTAGAATTAAAGTTTGTTTGTCTATTCTGACAAGCACGGATTCAAATAATAATCTACTTTCTTTTCATGATTGGGCATCATAAAGTCATTCTCCTCATAGCGATAAATGAATTGATGATTTGGTTCCATAAGAAACACTTTTCTTCTCGCCATCTTTTAGAATCAAAGTTCATAAGTCATTTAGGATAAACACAGATTCACATAATAATCTATTTTTTGCTCTTGATTAAGAACCATAAACTCATTCTCCTTATTGGGATAAATGAATTGATGCTTTGGTTTCATAAGAAAAGTTTTTCCTTGCACCACTTTCTTTAGAATTAAAGTTCATCTTTTAATTGGGACAAACATGGATACATGTAATAATCTCCTTTCTCCTCATGATTGGGCACCATAAACTTATTTTGCTTGTTGCAATAAATGACGTTGATGTTCTAATTTCATAAGAAAAGCTTTTCTTTCCATCATTTTTTGAGAAACCAAACTTTACTAGTTAATTAGGGAAAATAAGGATTATCGTAATAATCTCTTTTTTTTTCCTTATCGGGCACAGTAAATTCATTCTATTCACTGGAATAAATGACATTGACGCTTTGGTTTTAAAGATAAACCTTTTCTTCCTACCATTTTCCTTAGAAGTGAAGTTCATCCGACAATGGGCAAACATGCATTCTCATAATAATGTCCTTTTTTCTCATGATTAGAAACCATAAACTCATTCTCTTCTTTAGGATAAATGACATTAATGCTTTGGATTCATAAGAAAAGCTTTTCTTCCCACCATCTTTTAGAATCAAAGTTTGTTTGTTAATTAGGAAAACTAATGATTCACATAACAATCCCTTCTTTTTCGTGATGGGGCACCATAAAGTCATTCTACTCATTGGGATAAATGACATTGATGCTTTGGTTTTGTAAGAAAAGCTTTTCTTTCCACCATTTTTTAAAATGAAAACTCATTTGTCAATTAGGATAAACTTGGATTCATATAACAATCCCCATTCTTTACATGATTGGCTACCATAAACTTGTCCTACTCATTGGGATAAATGACATTGATGCTTTGGTTTCATAAGAAAAGCTTATCTTTCCACTCAATTTTAAAATTAAAATTCCTACATTAATTGTGACAAGCATAGATTCACATAATAATCTCTTCTCTTTTCATGATTAGGCACCATAAACTAATACTCCTTATTGAGATAAATGACATTGAGGCTTTGGTTTCATTTGAAAAGCTTTTCTTTAAACCATTTCTTTAGATGGGAAAAATGTGAATTCTCTTATTAATCTCTTTTTTCTACACGATTGGGAACCATAAACTCATTCTCCACATTGGGATAAATGACCTTGATGCTTTGTTTGCTTAAGAAAAGCTTTTTTTCCCACCATTTTTAATATTAAAGTTAGTCTGTTAATTAGGTTAAATAGAAATTCACATAATAATCTCTTTTTTTTTCATATTTAGCCACCATAAACTTGTTTTATTTAGGATAATGACATTGATGCCTTGGTTTCATAAGAAATGCTTCTCATTCCATAATTTTCCTTAGAATAAAGTTTATCTGATAATGGCAAACGTGGATTCTTGTGGTAATCTTTTTTCTTCTCATGATTGCGACCAATAAACTCATTATCCTCATTGGGGTAATTGATGCTTTGGTTTCATAAGAAAAGCTTTTCCTCCCACATTTTTTTATTAAAATTCATCTTTCAACTAGGAGAAACATAAATTCACATAATAATCTTTTCTTTTGCATGACTGGGAACCATAAGCTCTTTCTACTCATTGGGATAAATGGCATTAATGCTTTGGTTTCATAAGAAAAGCTTTTCTTTGAATCATTTTTTAGAATTAAAGTTTGTCTATCAATTGCGTCAAGCACAATTCACATAATAATATCTTTTCTTTTCATGATTGGGAACCATAAAGTCATTTTCCTCATTGCAATAAATGAATTGATGCTTTGGTTTCATATAAAAACTTTTCTTGCCATTATTTTTTAGAATCAAAGTTCGTAAGCCATTTAAGATAAACATGGATTCACGTAATAATGTATTTTTTGCTCATTATTGGAACTCATTCTCCTCATTAGGATAAATGAATTGATGCTTTGGTTTCATAAAAAAAGCTTTTCCTTCCACCACTGTCCTTAGAATTAAAGTTCATTCGTCAATTAGGATAAACATGGATACATTCCCCTCATTATTGGGCACCATAAACTCATTATGCTTATTGCAACAAATGATGTTGATGCCTGGCTTCAAAAGAAAAGCTCTTTTTTTTACTATTTTCCTCAAAACCAAAGTTTACCCATAAATTAGGGAAAACAAGGATTCTCATAATACTCTCATTTCTTTTCCTTGTTGGGCACTGTAAATTCCTTACACTCGTTAGGATAAATAACACTGATGTTTTAGTTTCATAGGTAAACCTCTTCTTCCCACCATTTTCCTTAGAAGTGAAGTTCGTCCGATAATAGGCAAACGTGGATTCTTATAATAATCTCTTTTTTTCCATGATTGGGAATCATAAACTCATTCTCCTCTTTAGTATAAATGACAATGATGCTTTGGATTCATAAGAAAAGCTTTTCTTCTCATTATCTTTTAGAATCAAAGTTTGTTTGTCAACTAGGAGAAATAGCGATTCACATAACAATCTTTTTTTTATGATTAGGCACCATAAAGTCATTCTCATCATTGTAATAAATGAATTGATGCTTTAGTTTCATGGGAAAAACTTCTCTTCCCACCATTTTTTAGATTCAAAATTCCTAAGTCATTTGGGATAAACACGAATTCATGTAAGAATCTATTTTCTACTCATGATTGGGAACATAAACTTATTCTCCTCATTGGGATAAATGAATTAATGCTTTGGTTTCATAAGAAAAGCTTTTCCTTCCACCACTTCCCAAAGAATTAAAGTTCATCCGTCAATTGGGACAAGCATGGATACATATAATAATCTATTTTTCCATCATTGTTAGGCTCCATAAACTCATTATGCTTATTGCAATAAATGATGTTAATGCTTTAGCTTCATAAGAAAAGCTTTTCTTTCCACTATTTTCCTTAAAAACAAAGTTTACCCATAAATTGGGGCAAATAAGGATTTTCATAATAATATCCGTTCTTTTCCTTACTGGGTACTATAAATTCATTTTACTCATTGGGATAAATGACATTGATGCTTTGGTTTCATAGGTAAAGCTTTTCGTCCCACCATTTTCCTTAAAAGTGAAGTTCATCCAATAATGGGCAAACATAGATTCTCGTAATAATCTTCTATCTTTCATGATTAGGAACCATAAACTCATTTTCCTTTTTGGGATGAATGACATTCATGCTTTAGATTCTTAAGAAAAGCTTTTCTTCCCACTATCTTTTAGAATCAAAGTTAGTTTGTCAACTATAAAAAATAGCGATTCATATAATAATCCTTTCTTTCTCATGATGGGGTACCATAAAGTCATTCTACTCTTTGGGATAAAAAACATTGATGCTTTGGTTTTATAGGAAAAACTTCTCTTTCCACTTTTTTTTTAGAATCAAAATTCATTTGTCATTAAGATAAACACAGATTCACATAATAATCCCTATTCTTTTCATGATTTGGCGCTATAAACTCATTCTATTTATTAGGATAAATGACATTAATGCTTTGGTTTTATATGAAAAGCTTATCTTTCCACTCATTTTTAAAAGTAAAATTTATATGTCAATTGTGACAAGCATGAATTTACATAATAATCTCTTTTTTTATGATTAGGCAACATAACCTCATATTCCTTATTGGGACAAATGACATTAAGGCTTTGGTTTCATTTGAAAAGCTTTTCTTTAAACCATTTTTCTTAGAAGTAAAGCTCAATCGACAATAGGACAAATATAGATTCTTATAATAACCTCCTTTCTTTTCATGTTTGGGAACCAAAAACCCATTCTCCTCATTAGGATAAATGATATTGATACTTTGGTTTCAAAAGAAATTTTTTTTTCTCGCCTTTTTTTGAATCAAAGTTTGTCTGTAAACTAGGACAAACACATATTCACATAATAATTTCCTTTATTTCATGATTAAGAACAATAAGCTAGTTTTACTCATTAGGATAAATGACGTTGATGCTTTGGTTTCATAAGGAAAGCTTCTCTTTCGATCATTTTGTAGAATTAAAGTTCGTCTATCAATTGCAAAAAACACAAATTCACCTGCTAATCTCTTTTTTTTTTTCGTGATTGGGCACCATAAACTCATTCTCCTTATTAGGATAAATGACATTGATGTTTTGGTTTTATAAGAAAAACTTTTCTTCCTACCAGTTTTTAGTATCAAAGTTTGTTTATTAATTAGGACAAACACAGATTCACATAATAATTCCCTTTCCTTTTATAATTGGACAACACAAACTCATTTTACTCATTGGGATGAATGACATTGATGCTTTGGTTTCATAAGAAAAGCTTCTCTTTCCACCATTTTTTAGAATCAAAGTTCATTTATCAATTAGCACAAACACGGATTCATATAATAATCCCCTTTTTTTCATGATTACGCACCATAAAGTCATTCTACTCATTGGGATAAATGATATTAATGCTTTGGTTTCATAGGAAAAGCTTGTTTTTCCATTTATTTTTAAAATTAAAGTTTGTATGTCGATTGTGAGAAGCACAAATTCACATAATAATCTCTTTTGTTTTCATAATTAGGCACCATAAACTCATTCTCCTTAAGAGAATAAATGACAGTGAGACTTTGGTTTCATTTGAAAAGCTTTTCTTTACCCTATTTTCCTTAAAAGTAAAGCTCATCTGACAATGGGACAAATGGGGATTCTCATAATAATCACCTTTTTTTTCAAGATTGGGAACCATAAACTCATTATCCTTATTGGGATAAATGACATTAATGCTTTGGTTTCATAAGAAAAGCTTTTCCTTCCACCATTTTTTAGAATCAAAGTTCGTCTGTCGACCGGGACAAACATAAATTCACATAATGATCCCTTCTTTTTCATGATTAGGCACATAACCTCATTCTACTCATTAGGATAAATGACATTGGTGCTTTGGTTTCATAAGAAAAGCATTTCTTTCTACCATTTTTTAGAATCAGAGTTCATCTGTCAACTAGGACAAACACAGATTCACATAATAATCCCTTTCTTTTCATGATTGGGCACCATAAGGTCATTCTAATTATTGGGATAAATGACATTGATGCTTTGGTTTCATAAGAAAGGCTTCTCTTTTGATCATTTTTTAGAATTAAAGTTCATTTGTCAATTGGGACAAATATAGATTCACATAATAATCTTCTTTCTTTACATGATTTGGCACTATAAACTCGTTCTCCTTATTGTAGTAAATGACATTGATGCTTTGGTTTCATAAGAAAAACTTCTCTTCCCACCACCTTTTATAATCAAAGTTCATTATTTAGCTAGGATAAACCCGAATTCACATAGCAATCTCCTTCTTTTTTAAGATTGGGAATCATAAACTCATTCTGCTTATTGCATTAAATGATGTTAATGTTTTGGCTTTATATAAAAAGCTTTTTTTTCCCCATTTTCCTCGAAATCAAAGTTTATTTGTCAATGAAGGAAAACATGGATTCTCTTAATAACCTCTTTTCTTTTCATGATTGGGCATTGTAAACTCATTCTACTCATTGGGATAAATGATATTGATGCTTTAGCTTCATAAGAAAATTTCTCTTTCCACCATTTTCCTTAGAAGTAAAGTTTATTTGACAACGAGACAAACATGGATCCTCATAATTATCTTCTTTCTTTTCATGATTATGATCCATAAACTCATTCTCCCTATTAGGATTAATGACATGGATGCTTTGGTTTTAGAACAAAAGCTTTTCTTCCTACCATTTTTTAGAATCAAAGTCCGTCTATCAATTAGGACAAACATGGATTCACATAATAATCTCATTTCTTTTCATGATTGGGCACCATAAGCTCATTCTACTCTTTTTGATAAATGACATTGATGCTTTGGTTTAATAGGAAAAAATTTTCTTTTCACCATTTTTTAGAATTAAAATTTGCCTGTCAATTTGGATAAACACAGATTCACATAATAATCTCTTTTCTTTTCTTGATTAGGCACCATAAACTCATTTTTCTCATTGGGATAAATGATATTGATACTTTGGTTTCATTACAAAAGCTTCTTTTTCCACCCATTTTTAAAATTAAAGTTTGTATGTTAGTTTGGACAAGCACGGATTCACATAATAATCTCTTTTCCTTTCATGGTTAGGCACCGTAAACTCATTCTCATCATTAGGATAAATGACATTAAAGCTTTGGTTTCATTTGAAAAGCTTTTCTTTAGACCATTTTCCTTAGAAGTAAAGCTCATTCCACAATGGGCCGAACGTTTACTTTCATAATAATCTCCATTTTTTTCAAGATTAGGAACCATAAGCTCATTCTCCTTAGTAGAATAAATGAAATTGATACTTTGGTTTCAAAAGAAAAGCTTTTTCTCCCATTATTTTTTAGAATCAAAGTTTATTTATTAATTACGACAAACACAGATTCACATAATAATGTCATTTCTTTTCATGATTAGGAACTATAAACTCATTCTACTAATTGGGATAAATGACATTGATGCTTTGGTTTCATAAGAACATGATGCAAAAACCCCAGGAATGATGTCCTTAAACCCTAGAATAATGCTTTGGATCAAAAATCAGAAACCTAAAAAATAATAAAAAACTAAAATAGGGTTCTTAACCTGACAATTTAAATATAAAACATAAACCAAGAATACCAAGTGAATTTGAAGCTTAACCCAATGCTTTAGCATTAATTGCAAAACAAAAATATCAAAAGTTGAATGCCACAGGATTAAACTAACCTTGATATGTTCTGATGGAGTTCAAAAAAGAACTTAAGAAATTTACCTCAACAAGAAGACTACTTGTATTAATTATCCCAAGAAAAAACTAAAAAACCAGTCTTACAATTACAATAGACAATTTATAGCCAAAAGATAAAACCTTAAGGCATCCTAACTAGTGAAACTCATATAAGCCTTTAGATAACCAATGAAATGTCAAAACAAAGCCTAAAAACTAATGTCCCAAAGCATAGGCTTTTGATATAAATACCTCAAACAATTAAAATAACATGTGACAGGCATGTGCCACTTATTAAAAGGGTTTAGCCCATAAGCAAATAAAAGATAAGCCTAAATATCAACATTTGGTCAAATCACTAAAGAACTTGTTCGTAAGCCTAAAGCAAGTTAACTAAGCATGGTTGATTGACACCCACTTCCTCCCTAAAATCCAAGTCCATGACATTTCTATCATTAGCTTCTTATGTGAATAGCTTCTTGATTAGTTCTTGCACATCTTTTTGTAGTTGTTTAGCCCAAGCTTGTGCTATCAAAAACTTTATCTCTCCAAACTATGGTGTCAAGAGAGTTAAGCCTAGTGACATTAGTGGCTCAAGTCTGGTTAATTGGCCTATGCCAAGACATTTAACCTTAATAACTCTAATTGTATGGTCAAATAGCTGTCATCTTATTAATAACCTTTGCTAGGAACCTTTGTCAAGAACTTTTGTTAAGAACCTTTGTCAAGAAATTATTTTATTTGACATTGCTGGCCAAAATTTGGTGCGCTAGCATTCTATCATTTTGAAGTTAAACCTATCTATAGGTCGACCCTAGGATCATAATCTAGGTCTTTCATCCAAAACCTGATAGGAAATCATTTTAAAATCTGATGTTACTGGCCGTGATTTGGCACGTTGGCATTTTTTCATTTTTAAGTCGAACATAAGGAGAGGTCTAGCTTAGGATCATAATCTAGGTATATTCCATCCAAAACCTATTGAGAAATCCCTTTAAAGTTTGACGTTGCTGGATATGATTCAGCATATTGGCATTTTATCATTTTTAATTTGTATTTAGGGATAAATTGAGCATAAGATCATAGTCTAGGTCTTTCATCTAAAACCTGTTAAGAAATCCTTTTAAAGTTTGATGTTGTTGGCCATGATTCAACGCATTTAATTTTGTCATTTGTAAATCGAGCTTAGGATTTTAGTCTAGGTTTTCAATCCAAAACTTGTTAAAAAATCCTTTTAAAATCCAATGTTACTGGCGATGATTCGGTGCATTAGCATTTTGTCATTTTAAGTTGAACCTAGGGATAGGTTGAGCCTAGAATTATAGTCTAGGTTTTTCATCCAAAGCTTAAAAGAACCATGAAAAAAGGATGCCCTATCTGTCAAGATAAAACATTGGGTATGAACCGATGATATTCCTACCACTTCAAGATATGGGATATGAACCTTCAGTGGTATAATCCCAATACCCGTTATGACTACCAATCCTGGGTAGTAGGAAATGATACTGAGCACTACATTTCTTTTAAGCAAAGGGTACAAAGTGTTGTTGATTTAAAGGTTTTGCAATTTGAGAGATATCAAGGGTTGAATATTGTTGTGAATCCCTTACCAAACCATGTCGAACTAATTGTGGACATGATCAATGTCAACAAAGTTTAATCAGGGTCATCAGAGTTAAGTTCTAAAATGCTAAGATCTATCCCCAATCACTAAAATTTACACTTGACAATAGAGTCATGTTAAAAATGCCTGTGCTGTTTAGGTCTAGTTCCTTGTAATGTTAAAAAATAAAACTTACTTGCTTCTGCCCAATAGCTCATAGGAATCCTATGCAATGGGCATCTTTTTATTAAGTATTATCAATAAAAATTAATTTTGCATAAAGCCTTTCATATTCTGTATCCATATTTATTATTTGCTTTTACTCAAACTCTTTGTCTCTATATTTTATATCTATTACTCAACTTTTTAGGTGCTCTAATAAAAGTTCCCTAGATATTCTAAAGATTGATTTTCAACAGTCAATTTGGACTAGTAAAGTTGATTCTGATGAAGATTATGAGGGAGGCCCTATGCTGTCAAAGATGTCACAACTGCTTGAACCCTTTTGTTTGGTTAGCTAAAACTTAAGATCATTTATGGTAGGGAAAATTAGTAATTCTAAAAGAACATGTCTTCAAATGTGGAGTTGAAGAAGATACTAAGGCAGAAATTTGAATGCTACATCATGTGATCAAGACATTTGACATGTTTTCTATGAGAGCCTTGTCTCAAATGATGACTTAAAAATTTACATGGTTGTAGTTCAAATAAAAGATGAGCACCTTTTCTTTCATTCTTTCACAAATTACAAAATGATTCTCTTTACTAACCCTTTAAGCCTAACGAAATTATTCTTTCAAAAACCCTAGTCAAGGATCACCCTTCACCTTGAAGGGCATGAAAAGCCTGTTAAAGAAATCAGGTATATACCTACTTCTACAATTATCAAAATGCTCGACAACAAGGGGCAAATAGGAGATATGCCAAGTCATTAATGTCTAAAGTCAAGATCAAAGTCAATAAATAAAAAAGTCAAAAAGGCAAAGTTATGATCAAAGTCATTAAGAAAAAAATTAGACCAATCAAAGTCAAGATTAAATCAAGATGGAGGAAATAAAAGAAATAATGACATCAAAATAGAAAAGATAAAAGCCCTCACAAAAGAAATGGTCCTTAATCTGATCATCCTTATACACTGAATTTGGGTTTATATACCTTTTCTTTCAGAACCTTACTTTAGAAAGTCTATCTTAATTACTATGGCTACTTGAATTAATGACCCTATTGTTTAAGAAATTTTTTTTTAGGAAAATCCTAAGTTTCTTTGAGAGGCATGATGAAGCCTTTAATCAAAAAAATAAAAAAGGATAAAAAAAAGTCAGGAAAAAAAAGAATGAAGCATTAAGGTTAGAACCTAATAAAGGGCAGTCAAGAGCAAAGTCAAAAATCTTGAAGTCATCTTTGATGTTCCTTACATAGCCACAAAAGGAAAAATCATCCCATCCAATCTAAGGCTATTAGGACCCTAAAAATCTCAAAATGTCTAGAATCTTCATGAGTTAAGACATGATGCCTAGCTTTTGAAACTTCTATCAGAATACTTCCCAAAATAATATCCCTTAGTTAGGACTAGCACTAACCCAAAATGCATTTCCAAACAACCTCCAAAAGCTAAGGGTTGCTAGCCAAGACTAACCTCTGTCAAAATATCATATCTATAAACGAAGAAAGTGTCATTCTAACATCTCAGGAAATTTAAGTGGAGGAGTACTCTTCTTTCTATCCTAATTATCATAACGTACCCCAGGGTGGATCCTCATAGATCATGGGTATGTACGACTTAAAATATTATCTTGACTTAGAAATATCTTTTTGGTCGAGACTTTTCTTTAGTGATGTGATGAGAACGAGAACGTATGGATTCTTGACTTATGATACAGTGAAAGGGGGGACCATGAGATGAATCGCTCATCTCATGGTCTAGGATAACCATCACAAAATGGCCAACGCTTGAAGTCACCACTAATCATTTTGGGCTAGGCATGATTGGATACCTATTGAAACCTATGTTTTGAGTTACGAAGCTCAAGACATCGATCTCATGGTCTACATAATGCAAAGATTCATCGTTTAGGTTCGAGAGTTGGTTACACACGATAAGGTACAAACCTCTTTGTGATGCCCGAAATCGATACCTTGCTAGCTATGTCTTATCTCAGTTTTGATTCTTTTGATCTTAACTTGTCATTATTTCGATATAACTCTCTTTTAATGCATGAATCTTATGGAAATACAACTCCAGGTTTGATAAAAAAATTTAATCTTACATACACCTTGAAAAGATGAGGAGTGTAGAGATTTTCGATAAAAGTGACTTCTGGATTTTACTTTGAAAATGGAATGTTCCACTTTGGGCACTAGAGAGATACCCACGTGGAATATTACCTTTAATTTTATTTGGAAATGTTTTAAAAACATGAATGCAAATAATCATCACAAAAAAATAATGTTAGTAAGGCATTAAATGAAATTACATAACATAGATCGTTCAATGCAATGATAAAGAAAAGGAATAAACTATTGGAATTTATCTCACAATTAGCATCGATTATTTAGGAATAACTGAATCGATAATTTTTTAGATGCATCTGGGATTCTTGATTATAGAAGGTTTGTTTGACATATTCATGAAAATCCAAGAAGGAGAGAAAAAAAGATTAGTTGTAGTTGAAAGATAGGGTTAGAGTATCCCCTTAAAAAGATGGGGTTGGAGTATCCCCGTGAATGGCAAATAATTTTTGAAAAAGGAAGATTTTTAAATCTTGACAATTTTGAGAAGCGGGGTTGGAGTATCCCCTCAGAAGGTTGGGGTTAGAATATCCTTAAAAGTGACATATCTGATGCTGTTTAGAGAAGTCAAGTTAGAAAATATAAGTTAACAAAACTTTGTGATTTATGAAATGTGTGAGCATTTCGATAACTTTTGGTAAAAAAATTATTGTGAATAAGGATGGCAAAGATGTAAAATATGTTTATGCCTTGATACAAGCCTATGGGAGGTCAAAGCATGTTCTCGAGTCTGATCAGGGTGATACACAGACATTCAAATATCTCGAGGCAAAATTTGGGAAAACAACCCAATTTTGACCATAACCAAAAATAGGGGACAAAGCAAAGCAAGGGATATTTCTTATTTCATTTATGTTTACAGGTCCAAACTTAAGTCATTGACATTTGAATGTCTATCACTTGAGGGAAATAGTGGCATGAGCATCACGAACTCATTTGCACAGCCTCAAAGTAATTTGGGACAATAAAACAGCCTGTTGGTTATATCACTCAAGGTATTGACTCAAAAACAAGGCACAAACATTTCAAGGACAAGTGTAAGGTCATTTTCATTGCAAAATTAGATGATTTAAGTTTGTTTAATCAAGATTCCAGATCTTAAATACTTAATTTTCTCTAAGATATTTTACTAACTGTAAGAAAAATACTAAACCTATGCTAATCCTCATTGTTTGAGGTTAACATGCTTGGCTTGGGGAGATTTTGAAAATCAATTTTTAACAGCCATCAAACATACATTTTGACAAAAGAAAGACAATAAACATACAAGGGGATGACACATAACATGAATAGGGATGCTAAGTTTACCAATGGTCTAGGCGAAGGAAATGTTATACATTTTGACTAGAAAATGTTATACATTTTGATAAGAAAATGTTATGGAAGTCGAAAATGACAATGATTCATGACAAGATGCAAGCTGATGTATAAGTATGCTTTAATTATGTTAGGCTATTATTTTATACATGGATTAAGGATAACACGATGCATGGATATGGCATAAAACGCATGAGCAAGAGATATCAAAATAATAAGGATGAAATAGGGCAGTTTGCACATCAAAGGGGCATTAAGGCATCCAAATCCTAAACTACCATAACTAAAAGCCACAATAATGCACAATAATCCTCAGAGGGTGATGGAAAAATGGAGAGCTCACTAAAATGATGACGATGCTGAAAACAAAAAATGAAAGTGATAAAGTGAGAAGTTATAACAACAAAACTTCACTTCTTGGCCAAATAATTGGAACAATAAAGATGGCTGGAATTTCCCTCTTTTCTTTATTATTAATAAATAAGAAAAAAAGAGAAATAATGAGGTTTTGGTTTGGTATGGATGAGGGTGATTTTTGGATGTACAATGGTTGGGAATAAGTGTTTTGGGGTTATTTATAGGTGGTGAGTGAAAAGCTATAGGATTGGGTTTTTTTAGTGTAAGAATGTGTTTTCAAAGCTGAAAATGAGCTAAAATCTACCCTTTTTTAGCTCAAAAAGAAGTGGTCTATTTATACCAGCATTTTGGAGCCAATTTAAAGGTGTTTTTGGTTATTTCTCAAGAGGGACAAAGTGGTGTCAACTTGGAGGCTATAGGGTGGCTGTAAAGAATAACTTACTACCAATGTGATAGGCATAGTGCGGCTAGTTTAAATGCTGAAATGATTTTCCAGCAAATAGAGTGGCTGATGGTGATCTTAGTCAACAATCTAGGAAATAGGGTGATCATGTGACATTGACCTTTTTTATCTAATTTAGACTTAAAAATGTTTTAATTAATTTAAAAGTCTAAATTCATAATTTGACATGGGTTTTAATCTTTTTTTAATATAAATAAATGAGTTAAAATCGAGTTTTTGATTAATGGTGGATGAATAAAAAATGCTTGGATCATGGAAAATTAGCTTGGTCACTAAAAAAAATTAGCCCAGATAAAATAAAGTGTTTACAGCTACCCCTCTTTGATCATTCCCGAGAATCAGGAAAAGGGCAAAGGCAGAGAGACATGATTTTGTCTGAGGTGGACTGACACTCCTTAAAACACTAGGGTGTTAGGTTTTTTAAGGTTTGACCCCCTTGGCAGGTATAGAGTAACATGGATTTTTGATGTGGGCACCGTAGCTTGTGTGAGCTTTAGTTAAACTTGGGTGCCACCAGCTTATGTCAACTTTGATTCACGTGCCACCAACTTGTACAGGCTTTGAGTTAGACTTAGTTATCACCAGCTCATGTAGGCTTTAAGTCAGGTGCCGCCAACTTATGCGAGCTTTGACTTAAACTTGGGTGCCATCTACTCGTGTGGGCTTTAACTTGAATGCTGCCAACTTGTGTGGGCTTTGACTTAGATTTGGGTGCCACCAGCTCATATGGGCTTTGAAAATGTTTCTATTGACTTATGGGCTTTGAAAAGATGCCACTGATTTATGGCCTTTAAAAGATGCCACTAACTGTGGGCTTTAAAAGGGTGCCACTGACTTGTAGGCTTCGAAAAGATGCCATTGACTTATGGGCTTTAAAAAGATGCCACTGATTTATGGGCTTTAAAAGATGCTATTAACTTGTGGGCTTTAAAAGTGTGCCACTGAATTTTAGGCTTCAAAAAGATGCCACTGACGTATGGGCTTTAACAGGGTACCACTGATTTATGGGCTTTTGCAAAAGTGCCACTGACTTATGGGCTTTGAAGAGGTGCCACTGATTTGTGGGCTTTAAAAAGGTGCCACTGACTTGTGGGCTTTGAAAGGGTGCTGATAACATTTTTTTTATAAAACTTCTAATGCAAGCTTTTTTTAACAAAAGTTCTCGATGAAAGTGTTTTGACACTATTTCTTGACAAAATGCTTGACAAAGCTTTGATGAATGTTCTTAAAAGTTTTTTAAGACAGTTTCTGGATGACAATTTCTTGACATCGGCCCTTTGATAGTAGTTTCTTAATAAAAAAAGTTTTGACATGAGGTGATAAAGAGAAAAAAACCTTACCTAAATAACACTTGGTTTGTGAAGCCTAGGGCACTTACCAGGAATTCCTTGAAGGTTTAATAAACCTGGCTTAGAGTGATATTGTAAAAATGATGATGTATGATGGTAATGTGAATGCATGATATGGAATGCTATCATGATTGCATGATGTGAAGTCTAATCTGAGAGATTACTATAGTTTTCCTTGTATGTCATTCAAACTCTCATAGGGATGGCGATTTGTCTTTGATGCAACTATAGATGGAAATTTTCCTAATCCCGCTAGGGATTGTAGGTTGTCCCTACTCCACTAGGGATATGACCAAAAATTTAGTCTCAAGAATTTGGACTGTTGCATTTCTCGATTCGGAAGGGTCAATTATTTTCTTGACAAATGAAAGGCATTGTCAACAATTTGAAGACTATTTGATGGATTAGGTTGATGTCTCTATAGGATTCTGATAGAACACATGGGTCAATTTTTGGTTAGTTTAAAATGGGTTTTCTTAAGATGTGGCTTGTGAGAGCAAGAAATGGTTTGGTGTATGGTCATGCCAAGCGGGTGCTTGGATGTGAAAAGTGCATGATCTTGATGATTAGGGCATGAATAGAGTTCCCTATGCTTTCCTTTTCCTTTTGATGCAATATTAAGATGTCCTGATGCATATTTCAATTAATTATCAAACATTATTAGTTAAATGACAAGTGTAATGTGAATTGTACAAGGGTTAAAAGAATAAGCCAATATTTATTCCTAACAACAAAGAGACATAACTCAATATACTATTTGACAAGCAATTGATATGCTATCGAGAAGGATAATCTTTTGGGCAAAAGATGCCTCTGACCATCATGACATGGATGTTCTTTAAGTGCTTTTCATAATCTTTCTCAAACAATGAATATGCTTAGCATAAGCTGGTCTTCAAAAGATCTCTAAGATTGCTTGGCATTGTCTCATAGGTACTCTCAGTTCATGCCCCATCAAAATTAATCTTCTCAAGTCGCCCTTACGGGCTTTCAACTGTAGTTGGGTTGGCTGTCCAGATGCCCTTTTCAGATTTTCATCTAGACCCCTTTTTATTTTCTTTTTTTTGTTTATTTTTTTTGCTCTTTTTTGTTTTTTTAAGAAGAACGGCTTTTCAGGTTTTTACCCTCTACGTGTAGTATGTTTTTGACAAAATCTGAGTTAATTAGGTTAGGCAAGACATTGCCATCCATTTCTAACAAGATTAGGGCCCCTTCAAAGAAAACTTGCTGCATGACATACGATTTTTCCCAATTAGGGGTCCATTTGCCCTGTGCATCTTTATGAACTTAGAGGATCTTTTTCAATACCAATTCACCTCAGTGAAATTTTCATGGGTGCATCTTTTTGTTATGGGCTCAGATCATACGTCTTTGCTACATTTAACCATGGTAGATGGCTTTCATGCATTTTTCCTTAATGAGGTTGAGTTGGTCATATTTGTTCTTGACCCATTCAGCTCTTTCAAGTTTAGTTTCCATCAAGACTTTGAGAGAAGGGATCTCGGCTTCGATAGGTAATATAGCTTCCATCTTATAGACAAGAAAAAATATGTAGCACCTGTGGAAGTGCGAATTAAGGTTCGATAGGCATGAAGTGCAAAGAATAGCTTTTCATGGCAGTCTTTGTAAGTCTCAGCCACTTTCTCAACTATTCTTTTAATGTTTTATTAGCTGCCTTAGCTGTCCCATTCAACTTTAGGCGATAAGGGATAGAATTATGATGTTGGATCTTGAACTATGAGCTACTACTTGCTTTATTTTATTGTTTAAGTTGCTAGCATTGTCTGTGATGATTTGGTTTAGGAGGCCATATCTGTAGATGATGTCCCACTTAACAAACTTATAGATGGTTGATCTAGTGACACTAGCATACAAGGCAGCGTCTAACAATTTAGTGAAATAATCGATTGCTACCAAGATAAAAAGATGCCCATTGGAAGCTTGGCCCAATTACATCCATGCCCCACATGAAGAAGGGTCATGGGGTTGTCATTACATGAAGTGGCACTAGAGGGATATGGATCTTGTCAACATAAATTTGACATTTATGGCATTTTTGGGCATAATTGATGTAGTCTCTCTTGAGTGTCAACTAATAATAACCCACTATCATGATTGCTTGGCCATTTAATGTCCATTAGCAAGTGTGCCACAAATCTTTTCATGAACTTCTTTTAAAATCTTTTTGGCTTCAGAAGTGTCAACGCATCTGAGCAATACTTGATCGTGACTCCTTTTGTATAAGATTTTTCCATCGAAAACAAATCCCACAGCCAGCCTTCTTATAGTCTTTTTATCAGTCTCGGTTGCATGTTTAGGATATTACTGATCCTTGATGTAGCGAAAGATGCTATAGTACCATAGTAGGCTATCCTTATATTTTTTGACACTATGATAATGAACCAGAATTGTGTAAATGCTTATCTGGATAGGAGCAACATCTGACTCCTTGTTGACTTTAAACATGGATGATAAGGTAGCCAAAGCACCAGCTATTTGGTTCTCTTCTAGAGGTAAGTGTTGAAAACTAATATCATCATATTCTTTCTTGAGCTCTGCTATCAGCTTTTCATACTGCATCAGTTTGGCATCATGAGTTTGCCACTCTCCTTTCAATTGGTAGATGACTAGGGCCGAACCATTGAACACCTATAATATCTTGACATCCTTCTCAACGGCTACTTGAAGCCCCATGACACAAGCTTCATATTCTGCAATATTATCCGTGCAGTCAAAATTTAGCCTTGCTGTGAATGAGTTATGACTCCCATCGGGTGACATCAATATTGCCCTAATTCCATGTCCTAAAGCATTTGATGCTCTATCAAAATACATCTTCCAGGATTAATCTTGGTTGGAGGCATTTTCATTCTCAAAAATGCATATTAGATCTTCATCCGGGAAGTTAAAATTTAAGGGTTCATAGTCTTCTGCCACTTAACTTGCCAAAAAGTTAGTTATCGCACTAACATTGATGGCCTTTTGACTAACATAGGCAATGCCATATTCAAAAAGTAGGACTTGCCATGTAGCTAGCCTACCTGATAGTTCAAGGGCTTCACATAGATACTTGATAGGATCAAGCCTTGCAATCAACCATGTGGTGTGATACAGCATGTACTGCCTAAGTCTCTTGGCTATCCACATTAAAGTACAGCATAACTTCTAGACTGTGGAGTAATTGCACTCGTATTCTGTAAACTTTTGCCTTAAGTAGTAGATTGCTTGTTCCATCTTTCCAAACTTATCATGCTGCCCTAATACATAACCCATAGACTTATCAAAGACTGCCAACTAAAGGATTAAAGGTCGAGCGAGCACCAGTGGTACTAACACCAGCAGGCTTGATAGATAATGTTTGACTTTATCAAAGGCTTTTTGACATGCCTCATTCCACTCTCCTAGATTTTCTTTAGGAGGGAGCTAAAAGATATGGTCACATTTGTTAGTGAGCTAGGATATGAATCTAGCAATATAGTTCAGTCTTCCCAAAAAGCTTCTTACATTTTTTTAGGCTTGAGGTGGTGGCATATCTTGAATGGCTTTGACTTTGTCTAGGTTAACTTTAATCCCTTTTTCACTTACTATAATGCTTAGAAGCTTACTTGAAGTGACTTCGAAGTTACATTTGGTAGGATTTAATTTGAGTTAAAATTTTCATAGCCGTTCAAAAAGTTTTTGAAGGTCTATGATGTGCTCATCCTCTTTGGTTGACTTGGCAATCATGTCATCAATATAGACCTTAATTTCTTTATGCATCATGTCATTGAATAGGGCTACCATGGCCTGTTAATAGGTTGCCCTAGTATTTTTGAGTCTAAAGGGCATGACATTATAGCAAAATGTCCCCCACATGGTTACAAAAATTGTTTTCTCCATGTCTGCGAGTGCCATCTTGATTTGATTATGGTCTGAAAATCCTTCCATAAAGGAGAACAAAGAATTCTTGGTCGTATTGTCTACCAAAGTGTCGATATTGGGTAGAGGGAAGTTATCCTTGAGACTAGCTCGATTCAAATCCTGATAATCAACACATATTCGTACATTACCATATTTTTTTGGGACTAGGACTATATTGGCAACCCATTCTGGATATTTGGCTACTCCAATAAACCCTGCATCAAACTACTTCTTGACTTGCTCTTTAATTTTGAAGAGCATTTTGGGCTTCATCCTCCTTAACTTTTGCTGGATTGGTTTGCATCCAGGCTTGATGGGAAGCTTGTGGACCACTATATCAGTGTTTAGTCCTGGCATATCTTAATATGACCAAGCGAATACATTTCGATATTCCTAGAGGAGGTCTATCAACTTGGTCCTAGTTGTTGACTTTATTGAGGTTTTGATTTTAACCTCTGTTCGATCTTCTTGAGTGCCCAGATTTATTACTTCGGTTGGGTCTTTATGAGGCATGATTTACCTCTTCTCTTATTCAACTAATCATAAGAGGTCTGTTGGTATAGAGCTTTCTTCGAAATCTTTTTTAGGATCGACTTCACTAGTGCAAGTTAATTGTTAAAAATCGATCTTCAAAGACCCATCTAACATATCCAAGTCACTATTGCTAGGACACCTAAAAGGGCAAATAAACATTACAAAAGGCATACACATAACTAAGGGATTTGGATAAAAATGAGGGCAAAAGAGAGTAATAGAGACAAAATGGTTGAAAAGTGATACATCATATGAAATGATATACATGCAAAAGTCATTTCATTGATAATGTTTGATAAAAATGCCCCTTACATAGGACACTTATCTGCCTTTGGGTGAGGGTAGGTAGGTTTTCATTTCTTGACATTGCATGAAAGGGACAAAAAAAGTGCAGGGGTTTTCATCATAACCTTATCATCAAAATCAAGTCTTAGTGGAAGGACATGACTTTTATGGCTTGGTATCTAGGAGATAAAAGTTGTTAAATGCTCTGTTCAAGATAACCAAGACATTTTTTGCTTTTTGCTCATTTAATCAATTTAGGTTGATTCATCCTACTAAACGAAACATCTCATGGAAAGATAGGAACATTATTCACATTGATTCTTTCTCCTGATTCAATGATTGTGTCATCTCCTATTTACAGATCCTTTGTTCTTGCTACTTTCTTAAGTGTGCATTAGCCTTGAATCCTAAACCTCTTTTATTGGCTTGAATGGTGACCTGTAAGGCTCAGGCCATCCCTTGCAAATTCTTACCAAGCTCTTTTCTAACATGGGAACCTTTGCCAATAGTCATTTTTAAACCTGAGTGGGTACTCTATGATAGATGGGTTTGACTATTAGTAATCCCTCACCTATAAATGTTGCATTAATAAACTCGAAGGATTGGAAGGATAACTCTGGTGCATCTTCATTATGCTCTACATAAATATCCTTAGTGAAAGTAGTGGCGATCATTTCTTCTTTAGCTCGATGGTAACCACTTTGTCATTTATCATAAATTTAAGCTTCTAATGAAGAGAGCAAGGGACGGCTTTGGCAGAGTGTATCCATGGTCTTCCCAATAGGCAGTTGTAAGAAGAATTACTATCCATAACTTGAAAGTCCACTTTATATGTACATGGGCCTATCTGAAGCTAGATTGTAATATTTTCAATTACTCTACGGCACGTTCCATCAAAAGCTCAAACTATGGTGTGGCTACTTTTGATGTTAGATTGATCGACAGGGAGTTTGCTTAATATAGTCATAGGCATGACATTAAGTGCTGACCTACTATCTAAAGTAGTTTGGGCAAGATGTGTTCCTTACAATGGGTAGTGATATGCAAAGCTTTGTAACTGCCTTTGCCTCCGAGTGGGATCTCATCATCAATGAATGAGATATAATTATCAGCCATGATGTTGTTCACTAGTCAATCCAACTTTCTATAGAGACACCCAGGGGCACATATGCTTTGTTTATCACCTTCAATAATGCATTTTGATGAACCTCTGAATTAAGAAATAGAGATAGCACAAAAATCTTAGTGGGTTGTTTATTTAATTGATTCGTAATGCAGTATTCACTATGTTTAATGAACTTGAGAAACTTTATGGCTTCTCTTTCACTCACTGCTTCCTTGACTTTTTTGGGCTCAAAATTCTTTGCTTAGGCCTGAGTGGTAATAGTGCTTGGAGATGAATCAACCTTATATTTTTCTTGAGTTGGAGGAGCATAACACCTACAACTATAGGTTAGGTGACTAACTCCTGACAATTCCATTACAGCAGTTGAGGGAGTTAGTTCTCCGATCATCATTACTTGATTCTCGTATTTCCATAAGACAACTTTATTGCTTTTATACAGGAATGGTTTAGGGACTTCTACCACTAACTTTGGTGTAAGCATCAACTGACCTTAAAACTTAGCTTGCCATAAAGAATGAGGGGTCAATTTCTCCCATAAGGTGGCTTCATGGTTTTATCTCCTATCATGTTAATAGACTCAACAGAAAGTGTGATCTCATGATAAAATTCTATCTGGCCTTCTATCATCATTCTTTGAACCATGGATCTAAACTTTATGCACGGTTGTAGGGTATGACCTATAACCATATGGAAGTCATAGAAGTTGTTGGGATTGTCTTCCAATTTTTCTGTTAAGTTGAGCAACTCGACCTAAATCAATGCTTGCTAGACCGAGAACATTGGCATCTTTATATCCTCTATGCTTGCCCTTACTTCATGTTTGTTCTCAATGTCAATCATGTTTTCAGCTGGCTTAGTATGGTTTGGTAAAGGATTGGTGGCAACATTTGGTCCCTGGTTCATCCTAAATTGCAAGACTTTTGAATTAATTAGATTTTGCACATTTTGTTTGAATGATATGCAATTCTTAATGTCATGCCCTGCTGCCCTAGCATGGTATTCATAGTGGGCGTTAAGGTTGTACCATTATGGGCATGGTGTCTTCTTTTCTAGTACATAGATTAGGGCTACTAAATGATTTTGGTGCAAGGTCTAGTAGAGCTCTTTATAGGTTATAGGGATAGGATCAAAATGTTATCTTTGTTGAGTTATCCCTCGATGGGATCAAAATGTTGTCTTTGTTGATTTGCCCGTCGATTGCCAGTGTATTATTGGTTGCTCGATTGGTACTTTAGTGATCTTATGCAGGGTAGCTTTATGGTGGGTTGGATGTTATTGTAAAGGATGGGTTGTAGGCTGTGGCATTAATTGGCTGAGAGAGTATGGTGATAGGGCGAGAATATAGCATGCGTGGGTAGTAAGGGTCAGGTATTTGATGCTGTTTCGACTAAAATAAGCTAGCATAACTTATGGCATTAGCCTTTTCTTCCTTTTTTTTTTACTAGAAACAAGCTTCTTGCTTGACCTAGATGTTTCCCTAACTGACACTCTAGCACTCTTAATGGCTGCATCAATCATTTTTCCAGAGAAGACTAGGTCAGCAAATTTCTTGGGGGCATTTCCTACAAGCTTCTAATAATAAGGAGCATGTAAGGTGTGGATGAACATAACTATCATCTTTTTTTTATAAGGGAATGCTGGACTAAGGTTACTTCCTCTCTCCACCTTTGGGCATATTGCCTAAATCTTTCAGTGGATTTTTGCTCAAAATTCATCAAGAAAAGTCGATCCAGCACCTAATATAACACGTGCTGATATTGATTCAAAAAGGCCTCGGCCAAGTCAGCTTATGATTGGATTTTCACGTTGCCTAGCTCGATATACCATCAAACTGCTACCGCAATGAGGCTATGCTGAAAGCAATAGATAAAGAGCTTTTCATTTTTCTTGTCCCCAGCCATCTTACTTAGGTACATTCAAACATAGATAGAAGGGTTAGTGGTTCATTAAACTTTTTAAATTTTGGGACTTTAAACTTTGGGGGAATAGTAAGGTTGGACACTAAAGATAGCAATTGTGCATTAAACGCTCCAAACTTATCACTCCCCTTAATAGCTTAGAGGCATTTTTCCAGTAGCTAAAATTTGTTTACTTCTTTCGCAGTCATAGTAGACTTTTGACCTTTTATTTTTTTTAGTTCCTCATGGTCCAAGGTTATTGGATCTATCGATAAGACTCTTATATTCACCCCTTGAGTACCAGGAATGAATTGACCTACTACAATGGGATTAAGGTAGATGACTGGTGGAGCCTGAGTGGCAGGTGTAGGAGCGGGCCATTGTTCTTGCCTAGTTTCCCTTTAGTTTGGATTATTGGCAAAGGGACTTGCAACATTGGGAGGATCATTCCTTGTTTTAGTAGTGCTGGCTTACCCTTTTTCTTTCATAAAAGTGGTTATTAGTTCCATAAGTTTTGCAATTTGATTCTGCATTTCGTATTGCTGACGAAGCATCTGGTATTGTCATTCCTTAACCATTAGCTCAAGTTGTTCAACACGAGCTTCATGATCACTCTCAATGATTTGCTTATGGCATTGCGTGTTGTAGCCATGCATGATGTAAGGTTCCATGTTCCTAATTGACCTTGGAATCCTTTGCACTTTTATGGCTCAATTCTCGTATTAGACTTTTTTAAAAAAATAATGTATTTATTGATGAGCATTTATGATGCGATGGTGAGTTAAGATAATGAATGATTGATGCAAGTGCGATGAAAAAAATGGTGAAATTAAATGTGCATATGCATTGGAGATAATTAATTCTTGGAACAGCTTCGTCAATAATATTATTCATAAAGTCACAAAAGGGATTTTTCTTTTATGACTTGATTACATCTGAAAGTATCTGACATGATTACATTGTGTAATCACACGACCAAGAAAACCCAAAAGTCATTGCTCATGATCTCCAATAAGTGCTATGTCTCACATTTTGCATCGAGCTACTTCAATCATGTCATCTGCCTCTCATTAAGCCATTTGAACTTATTGAGTTAGGTGTTGATGTTGTTCTTGGTAGTTCAAACATGCTTACTTGATTGTCACTAGCCAGTCTAGTTCCTCGGAAGCCTTTATTAGTTCATTGATATGACCTTGATGATCCTGAAGAGGCTGTTCTAAGTCTAGGATTTTGTGAATGAGGGCTTTATTTTCAACCGTGGTGGCTCTCGCATCTCGTATTTAGCCTTTAAGTCTTTAAGTCCTTCATTGGTAAGCAAAAGCAAGAGCACGTGCGCTCATGAACTTTTCTTTATTGGTTTTGGTTTCCTTCTTTTGTTGATTCAGCTCACAATTGAGAATGGTGACTTTCGCTTCCCATTCAACTGATGTCTTGCCAATATGTCGAGACTTGTTAGCTTTTCTGATTGTCACATAATCCTTGGTTAAGCTCTCGAGGTTATCTTTGAAGCGATCCTTTTCTTTAATGACTCGATCCATTTCATCACTCATAAGATAGATATCCATTTCTAGCTAGCCCTTTTCCTCCTTAGGTCGAAAGATTTCTACAGCAAAAGATGCCTTTTCTTGCTCGAACTCCATCCTAAGTAGCTCAATCTCAAAAGGTGGTTCCTCTATTATGATTTGCAATATCTCAGAGTTGGGCAATGGTAATGGATCACTGATAGGCGAAGCCTTCATTCTTCATATCCAGGTGTGGTAGGGCTTCTTCTTTAGCATCTTTCTACACAATGGATCTTCTTTCAAGCTTGGAAAGTTAACTGAACTTTCACTTTTTAATTAGGCTCTCTATATTCAAAATCCCAATGTCCCAAGTATTCAAGGAACAGGATGAATTATTGGCACTGGAACTGACATAACACCAAAAGAGGAGCATAACTGGTATTTCTCTATAATCCTAGAAGTGGCACACAAGTGTAGTCTCCATATCTGTACACAATCAATTGAGGGAACACCCATGAGGCTTTCCACATGATTTCTTCCTCCTTGACATTTTGTAATTCCTCAACCTAATGCTCTTTTGTTTTATCTTGATAACATTCTTCTTCTAATGCCGTAGAAAGAGGATTGATCTTGAAGAAGGCAATTTGCTTGACTCTCTCTTTCCTAACATAAAGATGACCTAGGAGCCATATCTGGAGCAATGAGGCACACTTGATAAACCTTCCTATTCCCGTTCTTTTATAAAAGCTAAAGGCATGGATGGTTTCAATGATAATGGTGAAAACAAGGTTGATGTTGCAACACAAGCGAGAAAAGAAATATGTGACTACCGCCTCTACATAACCCAAAGTCTTTGGGAATATAACGAGCCCATAGATTGCCAAAGCATGACATCTTGAGCTTTCTTTACCATTGCCTCTTTTAAACTGGCCTAAGAGATGCATTCACTACTTCCTTTTACTTTAACATCACTAATAACCCATGCTTTTATGATTCCAGGAATTTACGTCAACCTCTTCTTGAATGGAGAAGGCATTAGTGCCTTGTAGTAAATTCGATTTGACTTGGCCCTTTCTATGTTGAGCAGGGTTATGAACTCATAAATGGTAGGGACTAAATCTTATTGGTTGAAGGTGAAGCATTAGTCGACTGATTCCAAAACTGTGCTGCTGCTTGTAATAAGCCATCATCCAACTAACTTAAAGTAAGAGAGCTATATCCTTATACTTTTTAGTGAAGGCTTATTTCGTGTTACTGTCCCACATGTGTTTCAGTTCTTAATAATTATTTTGATGAAAATCGATCTTAACCTCTTCATGCATTTTTGAGACATAGTTAGGCTTTAGGATATCCTGGTCTTGACATTGGTGACTTTCTGACCATGTTCTGATGCTTTCAAAGGACTTGATAGTTGAGATAAGTTGTTGCTCCATAAATGATGCCCCTTGCTAAACACCGAACCAGAACAATTATCCCAAAATGATGATAGTCATATTGGTAATGATGAAATGATGCATGCACCAAAACACAAACAAAAGGAAAATAACTTAATGGAACATATAGTAGATAGATGTAAGGAAATAAAGAATTTAAGAACATCAGAAAAAAATTCATAACATGTCTCAACCAAGGTGGTGAGATGAGAAGCGGGTAGCATTTCAACATACCAAGATACAATCTGCCCTTTATAAGGTGATGCGATATCTTATTTTGATGGAAAAATAATCAACCAGCCGTAATATTCATTTATCACCACTAGTGCGGATGCGCGTTAAGCCATGACTCGAACAGCATAATGGCTTACTATATAAGACATTGTGAACGATGGTTTTTTGCTCACCATCACTCATTTATACGAAGGTTAATCATTATTCAGGTAGCACGATGCCATGCCTTGATAAATGATAAAAATGAAAATATAAGTCGGAATTGTATGGTCATTGTCACCTACATAATTATGGTAATTAAGAGTAAAGGTTAGGAATGTTTCCTTGAGTGATCCAATTCTTCGAGTATTCTAGTAGTGTTACGATATGGTTTGACATGGTTTAGTTCGTAGGGCCCATTATATGAGATTTAAGTTGACACATAAATAGGTATTCAAATTGCTCCTTCGTCAAGTAAGGATAGTCGAAAGACCCTGATCCTACACCCAATACAAGTTTGCCGAAATGGGTTTGATTCGTTGGATGTATTTCCCTATACAAATGCGAAGGGTTACTTACAAGAGACATAGGTAATTCACATCCAGAAAGTTATTGCCATGCCTATGCGGAGGGTTACTCACAAAGGTGGATAGCTTACTTCTTCCTAATGATTGGGTTATAACCATGCCATATAGTTTGGCGGGACACTAATGCACATGCAAGTGCATAATGTGTGATAGGGAAATGATCAAACCTTTCATTTACTTCCATATTACCATTTTTATTAAACCAATGATTATTAAAAAAAAAGGCAGTCCTGACAATCATGTCAAACAAAGATTAGTTGACAAAACAAAAAAGGGTCATAGTTAAATAATGATCGAAGATTGAAAGAACTGGAAACCTAGCAAGACACGACTAGTTATTAGCCTCACTCTCTATACATATCCCCAGTGGAGTTGCTAACATACCTTGGGGCAGATCCTCATGGATCTATAGGTGTGCATGACTTAAAACATTTTCTTGACTTGGAAATATCCTCTTGACCGAGACTTTTCTTTAGCGATGTGATGAGAATAAGAATGTAAAGATTCTCGACTTATGATACAGTGAATGGGGGGACCATGAGATAAATTGCTTATCTCATTTGTCTCGGATGACCATCATGAAATGGCCAATGCTTGGAGTCACCATCGATCATTTCAGGCTAGGCATGATTAGATGCCTATTGGAACCTATGTTGTGAGGTACAAAACTCAAGACATCTATCCCATGGTCTACGTAATGCAAAGATTCACCATTTGGGCTTGGGATGGTTTATATCCAAGCTTGATGGGAAGCTTGTGGACCACTCTATTAGTGTCTAGTCCTGGCATGTCTTGATATGACTAAGCGAATACATCTTGATATTCTTAAAGCAAGTCTATCAGCTTAGTCCTAGTTGTCAACTTTATTGAGGTTTTGATTCTAACCTCATTTCGGTCTTCTTAAGTGTCCATATATATTACTTCCGTTGGGTCTTCATGAGACACGATCTGCCTCTCCTCTTGTTTATCTAATCGAAAGAACTCTGGTGGTACGAAGCTTTCTTCAAGATCTTATTCAGGATTGACTTCACTAGTGCAAGTTAATTGTTCAAAATCGATCTTCAAAGACCCATTTGACACATCTATGTCACTATTATCAGGACACCTGAAAGGGCAAATAAACATTGCAAAAGGCACACACACAACTAAGGGATTTGCATAAAAATAAGGGCAAAAGAGAGTAATAGAGACAAAAAAGTTGAAAAGTGATACATAATATGAAAATATATATGCAAAAGTCATTTCATTGATAATGTTTGATAAAAAATGCCCTTTACATAAGAAACTTATTTGCCTCTGGGCGAGGGCAAGTAGATTTTCATTTCTTGACGTTACATGAAAGGGATAAGAAAAGTGCAGGGGCTTCCATCATAACCTTATCTTCAAAATCAAGTCTTAATGCAAGGATATAACTTTTATGGCTTGGTATCTTGGAGATAAAGGTTGTTAAGTGCTCTGTTCAGGATGACCAATCAATCTTTTACCTTTTGCTCATTTAGTTGGTTTGGGTTGATTTGTTCTCCCGAATAAACCATCTCATACAGAGATTGGAACATTGTTGACTTTGATTTTTTCTCTCGATTCAATGATTATGTCATCTCCTAGTTACAGATCATCTTTTTTTCTTGCTTTCTTGAGTGCGCATTGGCCTTGAATCCTAAACCTCTTTTGTTGGCTTGAATGGTGACTTGTAAGGCTCAGGTTATCTCTTGAAAATTCTTGCCAACCCTTTTTTCAACATAGAAACCTTTGCTAACTATCATTTTTAAACCTGAGTGGGTACTCTTTAATAGATGGGGTTCGACTATTGGTAATTCTTCTCCCATAAATGTTGCATAATACTCTTAAAGGATTAGAAAGATGACTCATGTGCATCTATATTAGGTTCCACATAAATATTCTCAGCGAAAGCAGTGGCGATTATTTCTTCTTCAGCCCTAATGGTGACTACTTTGTCATTTATCACAAATTTGAGTTTTTGATGGCAAAAAGATAGGATGGCTCCTGCAGAGTGTATCCATGGTCTTTCCAATAGGTAGTTGTAAGAATAATTAATATCCATAACTTGAAAGTCCACTTCACATGTACATGGGCCTATCTGAAGCTGGATTGTAATATTTCCAATTACTGTACGACATATTCCATCAAAAGCTCGAACATGGTGTGGCTACTTTTGATGTTAGATTGATCGACAGGGAGTTTGCTTAATGTAGTCATAGGCATGACACTAAGGGCTAACCCATTGTCTATAAGTACTTTGGGCAAAGTGCATCCTTTACAATGGGTTATGATATACAAAGCTTTGTAACTACCCCTGCCTCTAGGTGGGATCTCATCATTAGTGAATGAGATATAATTATCAGCTATTTGTTGCTCACTAGCCAATCCAACTTTTATATGGAGACATCTGAGGGCATATATGCTTCATTTAGCACCTTCAGTAATGCATTTCGATAAACCTCTAAATTAAAAAGCAGAGATAGCATAGAAATCTTGGCGGGTTATTTGCTTAATTGATCCATAATGCAGTATTCTCTGTGCTTGATAAACTTGAAAAACTCCATGGCTTCTCTTTTATTCACTACTTCCATGACTTTTTTGGGCTCAAAATTTTTTGCTTGGGCCTGAGTGGTACTAGTGCCTAGAGATGCATCAAACTTATGCTTTTCTTAAGGTGGAGGAGCATAACACCTACCGCTATAGGTTAGGTGACTAACTCTTGATAGTTCTATTGCAGTAGTTGAGGGAGTTAGTTCTTCGATCATCACTACATGATTCTCATATTTCCATGGGACAGCTTTATTGCTCTTATATGGGAATGGTTTAGGTACTTCTACCACTAACTTTGCTATAGGTATTGGAGAACTAACCTCAGAACCTGGCTTACCATAAAGAATGAAGGGTTAATTTCTCCTATAAGATGGCTTCGTGGTTTTATCTCCTATCATGTGATAGACTCAGCAACAAGTGTGATCTCATGATAAAATTCTATCTGGCCTTCATTCATCATTCTTTGAATTGTGGACCTAAACTCCCTGCATGTTTGTAAGGTCTGACCTACAACCATGTGAAAGTCATAAAAGTTATCAAAGTCATAAAAGTTATCAGGATTGTCTTCTAATTTTTTTGTTGCATTGAGCAACCCGACTTGAATCAATGCTTGCCAGACCAAGAACATTGGCATTCTTACATCCTTTATGCTTACCCTTACTCTATGTTTGTTCTCAATGTCGATCATATTTGTAACTAGCTCATTATGGTTTGGTAAAAGATTGGCAATAACATTTGGTCCCTGATTCATCCGAAACTGTAAGACTTTTGAGTTAATTAGATTTTACACATTTCGTTTGAAAGATATCCAGTTGTCAATATCATGCCCTACTGCCCAGTATGGTATTCATAGTAGGCATTAGGGTTGTACCATTATAGGTATGGTGGCTTTTTTTCTAGGACATAGATTAGGGCCACTAAATGATTTTGGAGCGAGGTCTGGTAGAGCTCTTCATAGGTCATAGGGATAAGATCAAAATGTTATCTTTGTTGATTTGCCCCTCGATTGCCAGGTGCATTATTGGTAATTGCAAAGGATGGATTGTAGGCTATGGCATTAATTGTTTAAGAGGGTATGGTGATAAGGTGAGAATACAGTGTGCTTCAATAGTCAGGGTTGGGTATTTGACACCGTTTTGGCTGAGATAAGCTAGCATAACTTATAGCATTTGCCTTTCTTTCCTTTTTTACTGGCAACAAGCTTCTAGCTGGCTCCAGATGTTTCCTTGGTTGACATTCTGCCACTCTTAATGGCTACATCAATCATTTATCCAGAGAAGACTAGGTCAGCAAATTTCTTGGTGGCATTTCCTATGAGCTTCTCGTAATAAGGAGCATGTAAGGTGTGGATGAAAGTGACTGTCAGATCTTTTTCTGTAAGGGGAGGCTGGAGTAGGGCTACTTTCTCTCTCCACCTTTGGGTGTATTGCTTAAAGCTTTTAGTGGATTTCTTCTTGAAATTCATCAAGGAAAGTTGATCTGATGCCTAATTTGACACGTGCTGATATTAATTCAGAAAGGCCTTAGCCCAATGATTGGATTTTTACGTTGTCTAGCTTAATATACCACTAGCTGCTGCCTCAATAAGGCTATGCTGAAACCAACAAATGGGAAGCTTTTCATCTTTCTTATACCCAACCATCTTTCATAAGTGCATTTGAGCATAGATAGAAGGGTTAGTGGTTTCATTAAATTTTTTAAATTCTGGGACATTGAACTTTAGGGGAATGGCAAGGTTCAACACCAAAAATAGTGATTGCGTGTCAAGAGCTCCAAACTTGTCACTCCCTTCAATAGCTTGGAGGTATTTTTTCCAGTAGCTAAAACTTGTTTACTTCTTCTGCAGTCATGGTCTTCTATTTTCTCTAGTTCCTCATGGTCAAGGGTTATCAGATTTGTCGATGAGGCTCTTGCATTCACCCTTTGAATACTATGAATGAATTAACCTACTGCAATGGGATTAAGGTAGATGACTGGCAGAGCTTGAGTGGCAGGTGTAGGAGCAGGCTATTGTTCTTATATACTTTCCCTTTGGGTAGGTTTTGGATTATTGGTAGGGGGACTTTCAACGTTGGGAGGATCATTCCTTGTTTCAGTAGTGCTGGCTTACCCTTTTTCTTTTATAGAGTTGGTCATTAATTCCATAAGTTTTCTAATTTGATATTGCATTTCGTGTTGTTGATGAAGCATTTAGTCTTGTGATTCCTTAACCATTAGCTTAAGTCATTCAATACGAGCTTTATGAACACTCTCTATTATTTCCTTACGGCATCGTGTGTTATAGTGGTTCATGATGTAAAGTTTCATGTTCCTAATTGACCTTGGAATCCCCTGCACTTTTATGGCCCAATTCTCGCATTAGACTTTTTTTTAAATATATTTATTAATGAGCATTTATGATGCGATGATGAGTTAAGATGCTAAATAATTGATGCATGTGCAATGAAAAAAATGGTGAAATTAAATATGCATATGCACTAGAGACAATTAATTCTCAGAATAGCTTCATCAATAACATCATTCATAGAGTCACAAAAGGGGTTTTTCTTTTATGACATGATTACATTTGACAGTAACTGACATGATTACATTATGTAATCGCACGATCAAGAAAACCCAAAAGTTGTTGCTCATGACCTCTAACAGGTGTAATGTCTCGCTGCATGGATCAAGATACTTCAATCATGCCATTTGTCTCTCGTTGAGCCATCTAATCTTGTTGAGTGAGGTGTTGATATTGTTCTTGGTAGCTCAGACGTGCTTGCTTGATTGTTGCTTGCTAAGCTAGTTCATGTTACTTAGAAGCCCTTGTTAGTTCATTGATATGACCTTGGTGATCTTGAAGAGACTGTTTTAACTCCCGAATTCTATGAATGAGGGCTTCATTGTCAACCCTAGTGGCTCTCTTATCTTGCATTTGGGCTTCAAGTCTTTGATTCCTTCACTAGTAGGTGGAACCAAGAGCATGTGCCCTCATAAACTTTTCTTTGTTGGTTCTGATTTCCTCTTTTTACTGATTTAGCTCACGATTGAGAATAGCAACTTTTGCTTCCCATTCGACTGATGTTTTGCCAATATGTTAGGACTTATTAGCTTTTTTAAGTGTCACATAATCCTTGGTTAGGCTCTCGAGGTCATCTTTGAAGTGATCCCTTTCTTTAATAACTCGATCCATTTCACCCATTTTCCTTCTTAAGTCGAGAGATTTTTGCAGCAAAGGATGCCTTTTCTCGCTTGAACTCTATCCTAAGTAGCTCGATCTCAGAAGGTGGTTCCTCTATTGGGATTTGCACTATCCTAGAGTTGGGTGGTGGCAATGGATTGTTGATATGGCGAAGCCTTCATTCTTCATATCCAGGCATCGTGGGCCTTCCTCTCCAATATCTTTCCATACAATGGATCTAATTCCAAGCTTGGAAAGCTAATTAGACTTTCACTTTTTAATTGGGCTCCTCGTATTCAAAATCCCAATGTCCCAAGTCTTCAAAGAACGGGATGAATTGGTGGCACTAGAGCTGACATAACACCAAAAGAGGAGCATAACTGGTATTTCCCCATAATCTCAGGAGTGGCACACAAGTGTAGTCTCCACATCTGTACACAATCGATTGAGGGAACACAATGGGGCTCTCCACATGATTTCTTCTTCCTTGACATTTCATAATTCCTCGACCTAATGGTTTTCTATCTTATCTTGATGACATTCTTCTTCTAATACTGTAGAAAGAAAACTAATCTTGGAGAAGACACTTTGCCTGACTCTCTCTTTCCTAACACAAAGATGACCTAAGAGCCATATCTAGAGCAATGGGGCACACTCAATAAACCTTCCTATTCTCATTCTTTTACAAAAGCTAAGGGCACCGATGGTTTCAATGATAATGGGGCAGGCAGGGTTGATGTTGCAGTATATATGAGAAAAAAATCTGTGATTGTTGCCTTTACATAACCTAAAGTCTCTGGCAATATAATGAGCCCGTAGATTGCTAGAGCAAAGACATTTTAAGCTTTCTTAAGATTTACCATTTCCTTTTTTAAGCTGGCCTAAGAGATGTATTCACTACTCCCTTTTACTTTAACATGACTATCAACCCATGCTTCTGTGACTTCAAGAATTTGCCTCAACCTCTTCTTGAACGGAGGAGGCGTTAGTGCCTTACAGTAAATTCAGTCTGACTTGGCCCTTTCCATGTTGAGTAGGGCTGTGTACTCATCAATGGTAGGGACTAAATCTTTTTGGTTGAAGGTGAAGCATCGGTAGGCTGGATTCCAAAACTGTGCCACTGTTTGCAATAAGCCATCATCCAACTGAATTCGAAGTAAGAAAACTATATCCCCATACATTTTAGTGAAGGCTTCTTTCGTCTTGCTATCCCAATTGTCCCAAATGTGCTTTAGTTCTCGACAATCATTCTGATGAAAATCGATCTTGACCACTTTATGCATTTTTTAGACATGGTTAGGCTTTAGGATGTCCCTATCTTGCCATTGGCGACTTTTTAAGCATGTTCTGACATTTTCAAAGGACTCGATAATAAAGATAAGTTGTTGCTCCATAAATGATGCCTCTTGCTAAACATCGAACCAAAATAATTATCCTAAAATGATGATAGTCATCATCGTTATAATGAAATGATGTATGCACCAAAACACAAACAAAGGGAAAATAAGTTAGTGGAACATATAGCTGACATATGTAAGGAAATAAAGAATTTAAGAACATCATAACAAAAAAAATTCATAACATGCCTTAACCAAGGTGGTGAGACAAGAAACGAGCAGTATTTCAACATTCTAAGATGCAAGCTGCCCTTCATGAGGTAATGCAATATCTTATTTTGATGGAAAAATAAAGGGCCAGTAGTAATATTCATTTACCACCACTAGTGCGGATACGCGTTAAGCCATGACTCGGATAGCATAATAGCTTACAGTATAAGACATCGTGAAAAATGATTTTTTGCTCATCATCACTCATTTATATGAAGGTTAACCATTGTTCAGGCAGCATGACTCCATGCCTTGATAAATGATAAAAATGTGGATGCGGGGAACAATTATATGCTCATTGTCACCTATATAATTATGGTAATTAAGAGTAAAGGTTAGGAATGTTTCCCTGTGTGACCCTATTTTTCAAGTATTCTAACAGTGTTCTGGTATGGTTTGACATGGTTTAGTTTTTAGGGTTCACTATATGAGGTTCAAGTTGACACCTAAATAGGCATTTGAATTGCTCCTCCATCCAGTAAAGACAGTCAAGGGACCCTGATCCTAGACCCAATATGGGTTTAGTGGAATAGGTTCGATTCGTAGGATGTATTTTCCTATGCGAATACAGAGGGTTACTCATGAGAGACATATGTAATTTACATCCAGGAAGTTATTGCCATGCCTATACGAAGCGTTACTCATGAAGTGATAGCTCACTTCCTCCTAATGATTAGGTTATAACCATGCCATGGAGTTTGACGGGATACTAATGCACATGCAAGTAGACGATGTGTGACGGGGAAATGATCAAACCTTTCATTTACTTCTATATTACCATTTTTATTAAACCAATGATTATTAAAAAATAAGGCAATCCTGACAATCATGTCAAACGAAAGATTAGTTGGCAAAACTAAAATGGATCATAGTTAAATAATGATCGAAGATTAAAAGAATCAGGAACCTAACAAGACATAACTAGTTATTGGCCTAACTCTCTATACATATCCCCAGCGAAGTCGCCAGGCTGTCGTAACATTTCTTTGGGTGGATCCTTGTGGATCTATGGGTGCGCATGACTTAAAATATTTTTCTAACTTGGAAATATCTTTTTGACTGAGACTTTTCTTTAGTGATGTGATGAGAATGAGAATTTATAGATTTTGGACTTATGATATAGTGAAAGGGGGGACCATGAGATGAATCAGTAATCTCATTGATCTTAGATGACCATTATGAAATGGCCAACGCTTGGAGTCGCCACCAATCATTTTAAGCTAGGCATGATTAGATGCCTATTGGAACTATGTTTTAAGTTATGAAACTCAAGACATCAATCCCGTGGTATATGTAATGCAAAGATTTACCGTTTGGGTTCGAGAGTTGGTTACATGCGATGAGGTATGAACCTTTTCGCGACACCCAAAATTGGTACCTTACTAGCTATGTCTTATGTCGGTCTAGATTCTTTTTATCTTAACTTGTTGTTATTTTGATATAACCCTTTTTAATGCATGAATCTTATGGAAATACAACTCTAGGTTTGATAAAAAAAATTAATCTTATATACGCCTCAAAGAGATGGGGAATATAGAGATTTTCAATAAAAGTGACCCATGGATTTTACTTTGAAAATAGAATGTTCCACTTTGGGCACTAGAGAGATACCTATGCAGAACATTACCTTTAATTTTATTTGGAAACATTTTAAAAACATGAATGCAAATAATCATCACAAAGAAATCATAAATGACATAACATAACATGGATCATTCAATGCAATGATAAAGAAAAGGAATAGACTATTGGAATTTATCTCGCAATTGGCATCGATCATTTAGGAATAACAAAATCGATAATTTTTTAGATGCATCTAGGTTTCTTGATTAAAGGAGGTTTGTTTAACGTATTCATGGAAATCCAAGGAGAGAAAAAAAAGATTAATTGTAGTTGAAAGATAGGGTTAAGTATACCCTTAGAAAGATGGGTTTGAAGTGTCCTCGTGAATGGCAAATAATTTTTGACAAAGATTTTTAAATCTTAACAATTTTGAGAAGCGGGGTTGGAGTATCCCCTTAGAAGGTTAGGGTTGGAATATCCTTAAAAATGACATGTCTGATGCCCTTTAGAGAAGTCAAGTTAGAAAATATAAGTTGACAAAACTTTGTGATTTATGAAATGTGTGAGCATTTCAATAACTTTTGGCAAAAGAAGTTATTGTGAATAAGGATGGTAAAGATGTAAAATATGTTTGTGCCTTGATATGATCCTATGGGAGGTCAAAGCATGTTCTCGAGTCTGATCAAGGTGATACAGAGACATTCGAATATCTCGAGGTGAAATTCGGGAAAACAACTTAATTTTAACCATAACTAAAAATAAGGGACAAAGCAAAGCAGGGGGTATTTCTTATTTTCTTTATGTTTACGGGTCCAAACTCAAGTCATTGACATTCGAACATTTATGACTAAAGGGAAAGAGTGGCATGAACATCACGAACTCATTTGCATAGCCTCAGAGTAATTTGGGATGATGAAACAGCCTGTTAATCATACCACTCAAGGTATTGACTCAAAAACAAGGCACACACATTTCAAGAACAAGTCTAAGGTCATTTTTGTTGCAAAATTAGATGATTTAAGTTTGTTTAACTAGATTCCAAATCTGAAAAACTTAATTTTCCCCAAGATGTTTTGCTAACTTTAAGAAAAATGCTAAATCCATACTAATCCTCATTGGTTAAGGTTAACATGCTTGGCTTAGGGAGGTTTTCAAAATCTATTTTTGACAGCCATCAAACATGCATTTTGACAAGGGGAAGACAATAAACATACAAGGGGATGACACATAACATGAATAGGGATGCTAAGTTTACCGATGGTCTAGGCAAAGGAAATGTTATACATTTTGATAAAAAAATGTTATGGAAGCCAAAAATGACAATGATTCATGACAAGATGTAAGACGATGTATAAATATGCTTGAAATATGTTAGGCTATTGTTTCATACATGGATTAAGGATAACACAATGCATGGACATGGCATAAAATGCATGAACAAGAGATATTAAAGTAATAAGGATGAAAGGGGGCATTTGCACATCAAAGGGGCATTATAGCATCCAAATCCTAAACTACCATAACCAAAAGCCACAATAATGCATGATATTCCTTAGAGGGTGATGGAAACATGGAGAGCTCACTAAAATGATGAAGATGCTAAAAATAGAAAATGAAAGTGATAAAGTGAGAAGTTATACCAATAAAACTTCACTTCTTGGCCAAATAATTGGAGCAGTAGAGATGGCTTGAATTTCCCTCATGTCCTTGTTGTTAATAAGCAAGAAAAAGAGAGAAATAATGAGGTTTTGGTTCTGGTGTGGATAATGATGATTTTTACAGTGCGTAATGGTTGGGAATGAATGTTTTAGGGTTGTTTTTAGGTAGTGAGTGAAGAGCTATGGGTTTTGGTTTTGTTGGTGTAGGAATGTATTTTAGAAGCTGAAAATGAGCTAGAATCTAACCTTTTTCAGCTTAGATAGAAGTGGTTTATTTATACCAACATTTTAAAGCCAATTTGGAGGTGTTTTTGGTCATTTCTCAAGGGAGACAAAGTGGTGTCAGCTTGGTGGCTATAGGGTGGCTATAGGGAGCAACTTGCTACCAGCGTGATGGGCATAGGGTGGCTGGTTTAAATGTTGAAATGATTTTTCAACAAATAGGGTGGCTAATGGTGATCATAGTCAATAAACTAGGGAGTAGGGTGGTCATGTGACATTGACCTTTTTGATCTACTTTAGATGTCAAGAAAATGTTTTGATTAATTTAAAAATCTAAATTCATAATTTGACATAGGTTTTGATCTTTTTTTTATACAAATAAACAGTTAAAATCGAGTTTTTGATTAATGGTCGATGAATAAAAAATGTTTGGACCATGGACAATTAGCCCAATCACTAAAAAAAATTAGCCTAGACGAAATAAGGTGCCTACACTAATCAGTTTGCAAAAATCCAAACCCATGTCTATTCCACATCAACTTTTGACCTTATGGCAACAACTAACCCGAACCCCAATCTTTTTGGTTAGCTTTAAAAGTTTTTTGTCATGGTTTGTTAATATCTTGAACTCTTACCTCTATATGTCAACATATCACATCCCACTCACCTAGACCAAGTCAGATCCTACCTAAATACCTATCCCAAAAAAACCATGATCAAACCTCGCCTAGCCCTAGCCAAATTTAATTAAACTTGCCCCTTTATGTCAACATATCATATCCCACTCATCTAGACCAAGTCAAATCCTACCAAATACCTGTCCCAAAAAGACCATGATTAAACCTCGGCTAGCCTTAGCCAAATTTAATTAAACTTGACCCTGTTTTGACTAATTTAAGTCAAAACCCTAGTCAGATCAGGTCAAACTCAACCCTAAATCATAATTAGACCTCACCTAAAATTAACACAAGTATGAAGGGATAAAAAACAAATTACCTAAATCTAGGGCAATTACAAAATAGCATAAGGTAATCTTAGTGGTTCAGATGATCGGCTCACATGTTGATTATTTAGGAAAGATCTCAAGATGCATCTGATGAAAACATTCATGTTATGATTATCAGGGGCATTAATAGCCCAAAAGATTACATTCTGGTCATTATACTTTCTTGTTATTATGCCTTTTGTCAACAAATAATCAAAATTGTATCATCATTCTTTTCATGAATGAAATACCATCCTATTTCTTTTAAACCCTATGCATTACATTTGCATTGCATTATGCTTATCATTTAATTGATAATACTTGATAATAAAATAAAATTCACATCAGAATTTTTTTGGTATTGCATTAGAAAGGCAAGGAGAAAACAAAGAGCTTTATTCATACCTTGGTTGTTAAGATCATAGACCCCTTGCACCTAACACATACCCATCGTGATCATATGCCCAATCATTCCCAGCTTACCAAAGTTGTCAATCATGAAAACTATTAAAATCAACATAAACCAAGCTCTACACTCTAATCAAAGATCCCATCAAGACTTAGAGATTAACTCATCTTGTCAAGATACACCACTAGGTAAGCCAAAGTGATTTGGTCCTCAAATAATTGGCAAAACTAGTTAATCTTGTTAAAAAAGACTACCTATATACTGAAATAAGAAGCATAATTGCTTAAATTATTGAAAAAAGTCATCAAATATCATGGGACAAGAAACATAACCATTAAAATTTTCACTCTCTTAGGAAAAAACATGGCTGCCTTAAGTCAAGATAACAACTAACCAAGCATCAAATCATTAAAAAATAGGTCTTGATCATAAAGCCCATCAAGTCTAAAGTTAGCACCTCAAGATGTAGCATTAGGGAAATAGTTGTTAAAGCTCCAAGTCCATAGATAACTTGCAATAGCCATTCCTATTTTAGACCTTATGTCATGTCATATAGTCATATCTTCAAAAAAGTGCATTTGCATCATCGTGTCATGCCTCTATGTTAAAAGAAAGGAGATTACTATGTGAATCCGTGTTTATCGAAATCGAAAGACAAACTTTAATTCTAAAAATGGTAGAAAGGGAAGTTTTTCTTATGAAGCCAAGGTATCAGTATCATTTATCCCAATGAGGAGAATGAATTTGTGGTACCCATCATTGAAAGAAAGAAGATTACTAAGCGAATCCGCATTTATCCAAATGGAAAGATGAACTTTGATTCTAAAAATGGTAGGAAGAGAAGTTTTTCTTATGAAACTAAGGCATAAATATCATTTATCCCAATGAAGAGAATGAATTAGTGGTGCCCAATCATTGAAAGAAAGGAGATTATTGCGTGAATCCGTCTTCATCCAAATTGAAAGATGAACATTAATTCTAAACATGTTAGAAAGAGAAATTTTTCTTGCGAAACCAAAGCATCAATATCATTAATCCCAATAAGGAGAATGTGTTTATGGTTCCCAATCATGGAACGAAGGAGAATATTACATGAATTCGTGTTTATCCTAATTGATAGGCAAACTTTGACTCCAAAAAATAATGGGAAGTGAGGTTTTTCTTATGAAACCAAAGCATCAATTCATTTATCCCAATGAGTGGAATGAATTTCTGGTGCCCAATCATTAAAAGAAAGGACATTATTATGTGAATCCATTTTCATCCCAATCGAAAGACGATCTTTAACTCTAAAAATGGTAGAAAAAAAAGTTTTTCTTATGAAACTAAAGCATCAATATCATTTATGATAATAAGGAGAATGTGTTTATGGTTCCTTATTATGAAATAAAGGAGATTATTTAGTGTATTCGCGTTAATCCCAATTGATAAACGAAATTTGATTCTAAAAAAGGGTGGGAAGTGAAGTATTTTGTATGAAACCAAAGCATTAATTCATTTATCCCAATAGCTAGAATGAATTTGTGGTGCCTAATCATTAAAAGAACAGAGATTGTTATGTGAATCCATTTATCCCAATTGAAAGACGTACTTTAATTCTAAAAATGGTGGAAAGAGAAGTTACCGTTATGAAACCAATGTATCAATAATGTATCAATATCACTCACCCAACGAGGAGAATGTGTTTATGGCTCTTAATCATGAAAACAAAGGAGATTATTATGTGAATTCGTGCTTATCCCAATTGATAGATGAACTTTGATTCCAAAAAATGATGGGAAGTGAAGTTTTTCAATGAAACCAAAGCATCAATTCATTTATCCTAATGAGTGGAATGAATTTGTGGTACCCAATTGTTAAAAGAAAGGAGATTATTATGTGAATTCGTGTTTATCCCAACTGAAAATGAACTTTAATTCTAAAAATGGTAGAAAGAGAAGCCTTTCCTATGAACCCAAGGCATTAATATCATTTTTCCCAACGAGGAGAATGAATTTGTGGTGCCTCTTCGTTAAAAGAAAGGAGATTACTATGTGAATCTATGTTTATCCAAATCGAAAGATAAACTTTAATTCTAAAAATGGTAGAAAGAGAAGTTTTTCTTATGAAAACAAGGCATCAATATCATTTACCCCAATGAGGAGAATAAATTTATGGTGCCTAATCATTGAAAGAAAAAAGATTATTAAGCGAATCCATGTTTATCCAAATTCAAAGATGAACTTTGATTCTAAAAATGGTAGAAAGAAAAGTTTTTTCTTATGAAACCAAGGGATCAATATCGTTTATCCCAATAAGAAGAATGAATTTGTGGTGCCCAATCATTGAAAGAAAGGAGATTATTACATGAATCCGTCTTTATCGAAAATGAAAGACGAACATTAATTCTAAACAAGTTAGAAAGAAAAGTTTTTCTTACGAAACCAAAGCATCAATATCATTCATCCTAATAGAGAGGATGTGTTTATGGTTCCTAATCATGGAACGAAGGAGAATATTAGATGATTTCGTGTTTATCCCAATTGATAGGCGAACTTTGATTCCAAAAAATTATGGGAAGTGAGGTTTTTCTTATGAAACTAAAGCATCAATTCATTTATCCCAATGAGTGGAATGAATTTCTGGTGCCCAATCATTAAAAGAAAGCACATTATTATGTGAATCCATTTTCATCCCAATCGAAAGACGATTTTTAAATCTAAAAATGGGAGAAAAAAAAGTTTTTCTCATGAAATTAAAGCATCAATTCATATATCCCAGTGAGGAGATTGAATTTATGGTGTCAAATCATTGAAAGAAAGGAGAATGTTATGCAAATCCATGTTTATCCAATTTGAAAGACAAACTTTAATTCTAAAAATGGTAGAAAGAAATGCTTTTCTTATGAAACTAAACCATCAATATCATTTATCATACTAGGGTGAATGTGTTTATGGCTGTAATCATGAAAACAGAAGAGATTATTACGTGAATTTGTGCTTATCCCAATTGATAAGCGAACTTTGAGTCCAAAAAATGGTGGGAAGTGAAGTATTCTATTAAACCAAAGCATCAATTCATTTATCCTAATGAGTGGAATGAATTTGCGCCGACCAATCATTAAAAACAAGGAGATTATTACATGAATCCGTCTTTATCCCAATTAAAAAATGAACTTTAATTCCAAAAATGGCAGAAAGAGAAGTTTTTCTTACGAAACCAAGGCACCAATATCATTTATCCCAATGAGTAGAATGAATTGTGGTGCCCAAGCATTGAAAGAAAAAATATTATTATGTGAATATGAGTTTATCCAAATTGAAAGACGAACTTTCATTCTAAAAATGGTAGAAACAGAAGCTTTTCTTATGAAACCAAAGCATCAATATCATTTATCGTAATAAGGAGAATGTGTTTATGGTTCCTAATTGTTTAAGTATATTTATGTTAATCCTAATTGATGGACGAAATTTGATTCTAAAAAATGGTGGGAAATGAAGTATTTCGTATGAAAGCAAAGCACCAATTCATTTATCCCGATGAGTGGAATGAATTTGTGGTGCCTAATCACTAAAAGAACGAAGATTCTTATGTGAATCCGTGTTTATCCCAATAGAAAGACAAGCTTTAATTCCAAAAATGGAGAAAAAGAAGTTATCGTTATGAAACCATTGTAACAATATCACTCATCCAACGAGGAGAATGTGTCTATGGCTCTTAATCATGAAAACAAACGAGATTATTACGTGAATTCATGCTTATCCTAATTGATAGATGAACTTTGATTCCAAAAAATGGTGGGAAGTAAAGTTTTTCAATGAAACCAAAACATCAATTCATTTATCCTAATGAGTGGAATGAATTTGTGGTGCCCAATCTTTAAAAGAAAAGAGATTATTATGTGAATTCATATTTATCCTAATTGAAAAATAAACTTTAATTCTAAAAATGGTGGAGAGTGAAGCTTTTCTTATGAAACCAAGGCATCAATATCATTTATCCCAGCGAGGAGAATGAATTTGTGGTGCCTCTTCATTGAAAGAAAGGAGATTACTATATGAATCCGTATTTATCCAAATCAAAAGACAAACTTTAACTCTAAAAATGGTAGAAAGATAAGTTTTTCTAATGAAACCAAGGCATCAATATCATTTATCCCAACGAGGAGAATGAATTTGTGGTACCCAATCACTAAAAAAAAGAAGATTGTTAAGCGAATCCGTGATTATCCAAATTGATAGATGAACTTTGATTCTAAAAATGGTAGAAAAAAAGTTTTTCTTATATCAATATCATTTATCCCAACGAGTAGAATGAATTTGTGGTGCCCAATCATTGAAAGAAAGAAGATTGTTAAGCGAATCTATGTTTATCCAAATTGAAAGATGAACTTTAATTCTAAAAATGGTAGAAAGAGAAGCTTTTCTTATGAAACCAAGGCATTAATATCTTTTATCCCAATGAGGAGAATAAATTTATGGTGCCCAATAATTAAGAAAAAGGAGATTATTACGTGAATCTGTCTTTATCCCAGCGAGAAGAATGAATTTATGGTGCCTCTTCATTAGAAGAAAGGAGATTACTATTTGAATCTGTGTTTATCCAAATCGAAAGACAAACCTTAATTCTAAAAATGGTAGAAGGAGAAGTTTTTCTTATGAAACCAAGGCATCAATATCATTTATCCCAATGAGAAGAATGAATTTGTGGTGCCCAATCATTGAAAGAAAGAACATTATTAAGCGAATCCATGTTTATCCAAATTGAAAGATGAATTTTAATTTTAAAAATGGTAGAAAGCAAAGTTTTTCTTATGAAACCAAGGCATCAATATCATTTATCCTAATGAGGAGAATGAATTTGTGGTGCCCAATCATTGAAAGAAAGAAGATTATTATGTGATCTGACTTTATCCAAATTGAAAGACGAGCATTAATTCTAAACATGTTAGAAAGAGAAGTTTTTCTTACAAAACGAAAGCACCAATATCATTAATCCCAATAAGGAGAATGTGTTTACGATTCCCAATCATGGAACGAAGGACAATATTACATGAATTCCTGTTTATCCCAATTGATAGGTGAACTTAGACTCCAAAAAATGGTGGGAAGCGAGGTTTTTCTTATGAAACCAAAGCATTAATTCATTTATCCCAATGAGTGGAATGAATTTCTGGTGCCCAATCATTAAAAGAAATGAGGTTATTATATGAATCCATTTTCATCCCAATTGAAATAGGATATTTAATTCTAAAAATGGTAGAAAGAGAAGTTTTTCTCATGGAACTAAAGCATCAATTAATATATCCAATGAGAAGATTGAATTTGTGGTGCCCAATCATTGAAAGAAAAGAGAATATTATGTAAATCCAAGTTTATCCAAGTTTATAGACAAATTTTAATTCTAAAAATGGTAGAAAGAGAACCTTTTCTTATGAAACCAAAGCATCAATATCATTTAGCATAATAGGGAGAATGTGTTTATGGCTCGTAATCATGAAAACAAAAGAGATTATTACTTGAATTCGTGCTTATCCCAATTGATAGATGAACTTTGATTCCAAAAAATGGTGGGAAGTGAAGTATTCTATTAAACCAAGGCATGAATTCATTTATCCTAACGAGTGGAATGAATTTGTGATGACCAATCGTTAAAAAAAAAAGATTACTATATGAATCCATGTTTATCCCAATTAAAAAATGAACTTTAATTCCAAAAATGGTAGAAAAAGAAGTTTTCTTATGAAACCAAGGCATCAATACCATTTATCCCAATGAGCAGAATGAATTTATGGTACGCAAGCATTGAAAGAAAGGAGATTATTATGTGAATCTGTGTTTATCCAAATTAAAAGACGAACTTTGATTCTAAAAATGGTAGAAAGAGAAGCTTTTCTTACGAAACCAAAGCATCCATATCATTTATCATAATAGGGAGAATGTGTTTATGGTTCCTTATTGCAAAATAAAGGAGATTATTAAGTGCATTCGTGTTAATCCCAATTGATAAACGAAATTTAATTCTAAAAATAGTGGGGAGTGAAGATTTTCGTATAAAACCAAAGCATCAATTCATTTATCTCGATGAGTGGTATGAATTTGTGGTGCCTAATCATTAAAAGAACGGAGATTGCTATGTGAATCCGCGTTTATCCCAATTGAAAGATGAACTTTAATTCTAAATATGGTGGAAAGAGAAGTTATCGTTATGAAACCAATGTATCAATATTACTCGCCCAACGAGGAGAATGTGTTTATGGCTCCTAATCATGAAAACAAAGGAGATTATTATGTGAATTCGTGCTTATCCCAATTGATAGACAAACTTTGATTCCAAAAAAATGTTGGGAAGTAAAGTTTTTCAATGAAACCAAAGCATCAATTCATTTATCCTAATAAGTGGAATGAATTTGTGGTGCCCAACCGTTAAAAGAAAGGAGATTATTATGTGAATTTGTGTTTATCCCAATTAAAAAATGAACTTTAATTCTAAAAATGGTAGAAAGAGAAGTTTTTCTTATGAAACCAAGGCATCAATATCATTTATCCCAGCGAGGAGAATGAATTTGTGGTGCCTTTTCAGCAAAAGAATGGAGATTACTATGTGAATCCGTGTTTATCCAAATCGAAAAACAAACTTTAATTCTAAAAATGGTAGAAAGAAAAGTTTTTCTTATGAAACCAAGGCATCAATATCATTTATCCCAACAAGGAGAATGAATTTGTGGTGCCCAAGCATTGAAAGAAAGGAGATTATTATGTGAATCTGTGTTTATCCAAATTAAAAAACGAACTTTTATTCTAAGAATGGTCGAAAGAAAAGCTTTTCGTATGAAACCAAAGCATCAATATCATTTATCATAATAGGGAGAATGTGTTTATGGTTCCTTATTGTGAAATAAAATGAGATTATTAAGTGTATTCATGTTAATCCCAATCGATAGACAAAATTTGATTCTAAAAAATGGCAAAAAGTGAAGTTTCTCGTATGAAACCAAAGCATCAATTCATTTATCCCGATGAGTGAAATGAATTTGTGGTGCCTAATCATTAAAAGAATGGAGATTGTTATGTGAATCCGTGTTTATCCCAATTGAAAGACGAACTTTAATTCTAAAAATGGTGGAAAGAGAAGTTTTCGTTATGAAACCAATGTATCAATATCACTCACCTAATAAGGAGTATGTGTTTATGGCTCCTAATCATGAAAACAAAGGAGATTATTACGTGAATTCGTGCTTATTCCAGTTGATAGATGAACATTGATTCCCAAAAATGGTGGGAAGTGAAGTTTTTCAATGAAACCAATGCATCAATTCATTTATCCTAATGAGTGGAATGAATTTGTGGTGCCCAATCACTAAAAGAAAAGAGATTATTATGTGAATTCGTATTTATCCTAATTGAAAAATGAACTTTAATTCTAAAAATGGTAGAAAGATAAGCTTTTCTTATGAAACCAAGACATCAATATCATTTATCCCAGCGAGGAGAATGAATTTGTGGTGCCTTTTTGTTAAAAGAAAAGAGATTACTATGTGAATCCATGTCTATCCAAATCGAAAGACAAACTTCAATTCTAAAATTGGTAGAAAGAAATTTTTTTTATGAAATCAAGGCATCAATATTATTTATCCCAATGAGGAGAATGAATTTATGCCACCCAATCATTGAAAGAAAGAAGATTATTAAGCGAATCCGTGTTTATCCAAATTGAAAGATGAACTTTAATTCTAAAAATGGTAGAAAGAAAAGCTTTTCTTATGAAACCAAGGCATCAACATCATTTATCGCAGCGAGGAGAATGAATTTGTGGTGCCTCTTCATTGAAAGAAACGAGATTACTATGTGAATCCATGTTTATCCAAATCGAAAGACAAGCTTTAATTCTAAAAATGGTAGAAAGAGAAGTTTTTCTTATGAAACCAAGGCATCAATATCATTTATCCCAACGAGGAGAATGAATTTGTGGTGCCCAAGCATTGAAAGAAAGGAGATTATTATGTGAATCTGTGTTTATCTAAATTGAAAGACGAACTTTGATTCTAAAAATGGTAGAAACAGAAGCTTTTCATATGAAACCAAAGCATCAATATCATTTATCATAATAAGGAGAATGTGTTTACGGTTCCTTATTGTGAAAGAAAGGAAATTATTAAGTGTATTCATGTTAATCCCAATTGATAGACGAAATTTGATTCCAAAAAATGGTGGGAAGTAAAGTTTTTCGTATGAAACCAAAGCATCAATTCATTTTTCCTGATGAGTGGAATGAATTTGTGGTGCCTAATCATTAAAAGAACAGAGATTATTATGTGAATCCATGTTTATCCTAATTGAAAGATGAACTTTAATTCTAAAAATGGTGGAAAGAGAAGTTTTCATTATGAAACCAATGTATCAATATCACTCAACCAACGAGGAGAATGTGTTTATGGCTCGTAATCATGAAAACAAAGGAGATTATTACGAGAATTAGTGCTTATCCCCATTGATAGATGAACTTTAATTACAAAAAATGGTGGGAAGTGAAGTGTTCTATTAAACCAAGGCATCAATTCATTTATACTAATGAGTGGAATGAATTTATGGCGACCAACCATTAAAAAAAGAGATTATTATGTGAATCTGTGTTTATCCCAATTAAAAAATGAACTTTAATTCCAAAATGGTAGAAAGAGAAGTTTTTCTCATGAAACCAAGGCATTAATATCATTTATCCCAACGAGGAGAATGAATTTATGGTGCCCAAGCATTGAAAGAAAGGAGATTATGATGTGAATCTGTGTGTATCCAAATTGAAAGACGAACTTTGATTCTAAAAATGGTAGAAAGAGAAGCTTTTCTTATGAAACCAAAGTGTCAATATCATTTATTATAATAGGGAGAATGTTTTTATGGTTCCCTATTGTCAAATAAAGGAGATTATTAAGTGTATTCATATTAATCCCAATTGATAGACGAAGTTTGATTCTAAAAAATGGTAGGGAGTGAAGTTTTTCGTACGAAACCAAAGCATCAATTCATTTATCTCACTGAGTGGAATGAATTTGTGGTGCCTAATCATTAAAAGAATGGAGATTGTTATGTGAATCAGCATTTATCCCAATTGAAAGACGAACTTTAATTATAAAAATGGTGGAAAGAGAAGTTTTCGTTATGAAATCAATGTATCAATATCATTTACCCAATGAGGAGAATGTGTTTATGGCTCGTAATCATGAAAACAAAGGAGATTATTACGTGAATTCGAGCTTGTCCCGATTGAGAGACGAACTTTGATTCCAAAAAATGGTGGGAAGTGAAGTTTTTCAATGAGACCAAAGCATCAATTCATTTATCCTAACGAGTGAAATGAATTTATGGTTCCCAATCGTTAAAAGAAAGGAGATTATTATGTGAATTCGTATTTATCCCAATTGAAAAATGAACTTTAATTCTAAAACTGGTTGAAAGAGAAGCTTCTCTTATGAAACCAAAGCATCAATATCATTTATCCCAACGAGGGGAATGAATTTTTGGTGCCTTTTCGTTAAAAGAAAAGAGATTACTATTTAAATCTGTGTCTATCCAAATCGAAAGACAAACTTTAATTCTAAAAATGGCGGAAAGAGAAGTTTTTCTTATGAAACCAAGGCATCAATATCATTTATCCAAGCGAGGAGAATGAATTTATGGTGCCTCTTCATTAGAAGAAAGGAGATTACTATGTGAATTTATGTTTCTCAAAATCGAAAGATAAACTTTAATTCTAAAAATGGTAGAAAGAGAAGTTTTTCTTATGAAACCAAGGCATCAATATTATTTATCCCAACGAGGAGAATGAATTTGTGGTGCCCAATCATTGAAAAAAAGAAGATTATTAAGCGAATCCGTGTTTATCCAAATTGAAAGATGAACTTTAATTCTAAAAATGGTAGAAAGAGAAGTTTCTCTTATGAAACCAAGGCATAAATATCATTTATCCCAGTAAGGAGTAAGAATTTGTGGTGCCCAATCATTGAAAGAAAAGAGATTATTATGTGAATCCGTCTTTATCCAAATTGAAAGATGAACATTAATTCTAAAGATGTTAGGGAGAGAAGTTTTTCTGACGAAACCAAAGCATCAATATCATTAGTCCCAATAAGGAAATGTGTTTATGGTTCCTAATCATGGATCAAAGGAGAATATTACGTGAATTCATGTTTATCCGAATTGATAGCGAACATTGATTCCAAAAAATGGTAGGAAGTGGGGTTTTTCTTATGAAACCAAAGCATCAATTCATTTATCCCAATGAGTGGAATGAATTTCTGGTGCCTAATCATTAAAAGAAAGGACATTATTATGTGAATCCATTTTCATCACAATTGAAAAACGATCTTTAATTCTAAAAATGGTAGAAAGAGAAGTTTTTCTCATGAAACTAAATCATCAATTCATATATCCCAATGAGGAGATTGAATTTGTGGTGCCCAATCATTGAAAGAAAGAAGATTATTATGTGAATCCATGTTTATCCAAATTGAAAGACAAACTTTAATTCTAAAAATGATAGAAAGAGAAGCTTGTCTTATGAAACTAAAGCATCAATATCATTTATCGTAATAGGCAGAATGTGTTTATAGCTCGTAATCATGAAAACAAAGAGATTATTGCGTGAATTCGTGCTTATCCCAATTGATAGACGAACTTTAATTCCAAAAAATAGTGGGTAGTGAAGTATTCTATTAAACCAAAACATCAATTCATTTATCCTAATGAAAGGAATGAATTTGTGACGACCAATCATTAAAAAAAATGAGATTATTATGTGAATCCATGTTTATCCCAATTAAAAAATAAATTTTAATTCCGAAAATGGTAGAAAGAGAAGTTTTTCTTTTGAAACCAAGGCATCAATATCATTTATCCCAACGAGGAGAATGAATTTATGGTGCGCAAGCATTGAAAAAAAGGAGATTATTATGTGAATCTGTGTTTATCCAAATTGAAAGACGAACTTTGATTCTGAAAATGGTAGAAAGAGAAGCGTTTCTTATGAAAAACCATCAATATCATTTATCATAATAGGGAGCCTGTGTTTCTGGCTCATAATCTTGAAAACAAAGGTGATTATAACGTGAATTCATGCTTATCCCAATTGATAGATGAACTTTGGTTCCAAAAAATGGTGGGAAGTGAAGTATTCTATTAAACCTGTTAAAAAATGAACTTTAATTCCAAAAATGGTCGAAAGAGAAGTTTTTCTTATGAAACCAAGGCAACAATATCATTTATCCCAATGAAGAGAATGAATTTATGGTGTGCAAGCATTGAAATAAAGGAGATTACTGTATGAATCTGTGCTTATCCAAATTGAAAGACGAACTTTGATTCTAAAAATGGTAGAAAGAGAAGCTTTTCTTATGAAACCAAAGCTTCAATATCATTTATCATAATAGGGAGAATATGTTCATGGTTCCTTATTGTAAAATAAAAGAGATTATTAAGTGTATTCATGTTAATCCTAATTGATAGACAAAATTGGATTCTAAAAAAGGGTGGGAAGTGAAGTTTTTTGTATGAAACCAAAGCATCAATTAATTTATCCCGATAAGTGGAATGAATTTGTGGTGCCTAATCATTAAAAGAACAGAGATTGTTATGTGAAGCCATGTTTATCCCAATTGAAAGATGAACTTTAATTCTAAAAATAGTGGAAAGAGAAGTTTTCGTTATGAAACCAATGGACCAATATCACTCACCCAACGAGGAGATGTGTTTTTGGCTCCTAATCATGAAAACAAAGGAGATTATTATGTGAATTCATGCTTATCCAAATTGATAGATGAACTTTGATTCTAAAAAATGGTGGGAAGTGAAGTTTTTCAATGAAAACAAAGCATCAATTCATTTACCCTAATGAGTGGAATGAATTTATGGTGCCCAATCGTTAAAAGAAAAGAGATTATTATGTGAATTCGAGTTTATCCCAATTGAAAAATGAACTTTAATTCTAAAAATGGTAGAAAAAGAAGTTTTCTTATGAAACCAAGGCATCAATATCATTTATCCCAGCAAGAAGAATGAATTTGTGGTGCTTCTTCGTTAAAATAAAGGAGATTACTATACGAATCCATGTTTATCCAAATCAAAAGACAAACTCTAATTCTAAAAATAGTAGAAAGAGAAGTTTTTCTTATGAAACCAAGGCATCAATATCATTTAACCCAACAAGGAGAATGAATTTGTGGTGCCCGATCATTGAAAGAAAGAAGGTTATTAAGCGAATCCGTGTTTATCCAAATTGAAAGATGAACTTCAATTCTAAAAATGGTAGAATGAGAAGTTTTTCTTATGAAACCAAGGCATCAATATCATTTATCCCAGTGAGGAGAATGAATTTGTGGTGCCTCTACGTTAAAAGAATGGAGATTACTATGTGAATCCGTGTTTATCTAAATCAAAAAACAAACTTTAATTCTAAAAATGGTGGAAAGAAAAGTTTTTCTTATGAAACCAAGGCATCAATATCATTTATCCCAACGATTAGATTGAATTTATGGTGCCCAATCATTAAAAGAAATGAAATTATTAAGCGAATCCAAGTTTATCAAAATTGAAAGATGAACTTCAATTCTAAAAATGGTAGAAAAAGAAGTTTTTCTTATGAAACCAAGGTATCAATATCATTTACCCGAATGAGGAGAATGTATTCATGGTGCCCAATCATTGAGAGAAAGGAGATTATTACATGAATCCGTCTTCATCCAAATTAAAAGATGAACATTAATTCTAAACATGTTAGAAAGAGAAGTTTTTCTTATGAAACCAAAGCAATAATATCATTAATCCCAATAAGGAGAATGTGTTTATGGTTCCCAATCAAGGAACAAAGGAGAATATTAACTGAATTCATGTTTATCCTAATTGATAGGCAAACTTTGATTCCAAAAGATGGTAGGAAGTGGGGTTTTTCTTATGAAACCAAAACATCAATTCATTTATCCTACTGAGTGGAATGAATTTTTGGTGCCCAATCATTAAAAGAAAGGACATTATTATGCGAATCCATTTTCATCCCAATTGAAAGATGATCTTTAATTTTAAAAATGGTAGAAAGAGAAGTTTTTCTCATGAAACTAAAGCATCAATTCATATATCCCAATAAGGAGATTGAATTTGTGGTGCCCAATCATTGAAAGAAAAGAGATTATTATGTGAATCCATGTTTTTCCAAATTGAAAGACACTTTAATTCTTAAAATGGTAGAAAGAGAAGCTTTTCTTATGAAACCAAAGCATCAATATCATTTATCATAATAGGGAGAATGTGTTTATGGCTCATAGTCATGAAAACAAAGGAGATTATTATGTGAATTCGTGCTTATCCCAATTAATAGACGAACTTTGGTTCCAAAAAATGGTGGGAAGTGAAGTATTCTATTAAACCAAAGCATCAATTCAATTATCCAAATGAGTGGAATGAATTTGTGGCGACCAATCATTAAGAGAAATGAGATTATTATGTGAATCTGTGTTTATCCTAATTAAAAAATGAACTTTAATTCCAAAAATGGTAGAAAGAGAAGTTTTTCTTATGAAACTAAGGCCTTAATATCATTTATCCCAACGAGGAGAATGAATTTGTGGTGCGCAAGCATTGAAATAAAGGAGATTATTATGTGAATCTATGTTTATCCAAATTGAAAGACGAACTTTGATTCTAAAACTGGTAGAAAAAGAAGCTTTTCTTATTAAACCAAAGCATCAATATCATTTATCATAATAGGGAGAATGTGTTTATGGCTCGTAATCATGAAAACAAAAGAGATTATTACCTGAATTCGTCCTTATCCCACTTGATAGATGAACTTTGGTTCCAAGAAATGGTGGGAAGTGAAGTATTCTATTAAATTAAAGCATCAATTCATTTATCCTAATGAGTGGAATGAATTTGGGGTGACCAATCGTTAAAAAAAAAGAGATTATTATGTGAATCCGTGTTTATCCTAATTCAAAAATGAACTTTAGAAAGGGAAGTTTTTCTTATGAAACCAAGGCATCAATATCATTTCTCCCAACAAGGAGAATGAATTTGTGGTGCGCAAGCATTGAAAAAAAGGAGATTGTTATGTGAATTTGTGTTTATCCAAATTGAAAGACGAACTTTGATTCTAACAGTAATAGAAAGATAAGCTTTTCTTATGAAACCAAAGCATCAATATCATTTATCATAATAGGGAGAATGTGTTTATGGTTCCTTATTGAGAAATAAAGGAGGTTATTAAGTGTATTCATGTTAATCCCAATTGATAGACAAAATTTGATTTTGAAAAATGGTTGGAAGTGAAGTTTTTTGTATGAAACCAAAGCATCAATTCATTTATCCCGATGAGTGGAATGAATTTGTGGTGCCTAATCATTAAAAGAATGGAGATTGTTATTTGAATCAATGCTCATCTCAATTGAAAGATGAACTTTAATTCTAAAAATGGTGGAAAGAGAAGTTTTCGTTGTGAAACCAATGTATCAATATCACTCACCCAATGAGGAGAATGTGTTTATAGCTCCTAATCATGAAAAGAAAGAAGATTATTACATGAATTTGTGCTAATCCCAATTGATAGATGAACTTTGATTCCCAAAAATGGTGGGAAGTGAAGTTTTTCAATGAAACCAAAGCATCAATTCATTTACCCTAATGAGTGGAATGAATTTGTGGTGCCTAATCTTTAAAAGAAAGAAGATTATTATGTGAATTCGTGTTTATCCCAATTGAAAAATGCACTTTAATTCTAAAAGTGGTAGAAAGAGAAGCTTTTCTTATGAAACCAAGGCATCAATATCATTTATCTCAGCGAGGAGAGTGAAATTATGGTGCCTCTTCATTAAAAGAGAGGAGATTACTCTGTGAATCCGTGTTTTTCCAAATCGAAAGACAAACTTTAATTTTAAAAATGGCAAAAAGAGAAGTTTTTCTTTTGAAACCAAGGCATCAAATCATTTAACCCAACGAGGAGAATGAATTTATGGTGCCCGATCATTGTAAGAAAAAAGATTATTAACCGAATCCATGTTTATCCAAATTGAAAGATGAACTTCAATTCTAAAAATGGTAGAAAGAGAAGTTTTTCTCATGAACCCAAGGCATCAATATCATTTATCCCAGTGAGGAGAATGAATTTGTAGTGCCTCTTCGTTAAAAGAAAGAAGATTACTATGTGAATCCGTTGTTATCCAAATCGAAAGACAAACTTTAATTCTAAAAATGGTAGAAAGAGAAGTTTTTCTTATGAAACCAAGGCATCAATATCATTTATCCCAATGAGTAGAATGAATTTGTGGTGCCCAATCATTGAAAGGAAGAAGATTACTAAGCAAATCCAAGTTTATCCAAATTGAAAGATGAACTTTAATTTTAAAAATGGTGGAAAAAAAGTTTTTCTTATGACACTAAGGCATCAATATCATTTATCCCAATGAGGAGAATGAATTCATGGTGCCCAATCATTGAAAGAAAAGAGATTATTACATGAATCCGTCTTTATCCAAATTGAAAGACGAACATTAATTCTAAACATGTTAGGAAGAGAAGTTTTTCTTATGAAACCAAAGCATCAATATCTTCAATCCTAATAAGGAGAATGTGTTTATGGTTCTAATTCAAGGAGCAAAGGAGAATATTACCTAACTTCATGTTTATCCCAATTGATAGGCGAACTTTGATTCTGAAAAATGGTGGGAAGTGAGGTTTTTCTTATGAAACCAAAGCATCATTTCATTTATCCCAATGAGTGGAATGAATTTCTGATGCCTAATCATTAAAAGAAAGGACATTATTATGTGAATCGATTTTCATCCTAATTGAAAGACGATCTTTAATTCTAAAAATGGTAGAAAGAAAGGTTTTTCTCTTGAAACTAAAGCATCAATTCATATATCCAAATGAGGACATTAAATTTATGGTGCCCAATCATTGAAAGAAAGGAGATTATTATGTGAATTCATGTTTATCCAAATTGATAGACAAACTTTAATTCTAAAAATGGTAGAAAGAGAGCTTTTCTTATGAAACCAAAGCATCAATATCATTTATCATAATAGGGAGAATGTGTTTATGGCTCGTAATTATGAAAACAAAGGAGATTATTACGTGAATTTATGCTTATCCCAATTGATAGATGAACTTTGGTTCCAAAAAATTATGGGAAGTGAAGTATTCTATTAATCCAAAGCATCAATTCATTTATCCTAATGAGTGGAATGAATTAGTGGCGATCAATCATTAAAAAAAAGAGATTATTATGTGAATCCGTGTTTATCCTAATTAAAAAATGAACTTTGATTCCAAAAATGGTAGAAAGAGAAGTTTTTCTTATAAAACCAAGGCATCAATGTCATTTATCCCAACGAGGAGAATGAATTTGTGGTGCGTAAGCATTGAAAAAAAAGAGATTATTAAGTGAATCTTTGTTTATCCAAATTTAAAGATGAACTTTGATTCTAAAAATGGTAGAAAGAGAAGCTTTTCTTACGAAACCAAAGCATCTGTATCATTTATCATAATAGGGAGAATGTGTTTATGGTTCCTTATTGTGAAATAAAAGAGGTTATTAAGTGTATTCATGTTAATCACAATTGTTAGATGAAATTTGATTCTAAAAAATGGTGGGAAGTGAAGTTTTTTGTATGAAACCAAAGCATCAATTCATTTACCCGATGAGTGGAATGAATTTGTGGTGCCTAGTCATTAAAAGAATGGAGATTGTTATGTGAATCTATGTTTATCCTAATTGAAAGACGAACTTTAATTCTAAAAATAGTGGCAAGAGAAGTTTTTGTTATGAAACCAATGTATCAATATCACTCACCCAACGAGGAGAATGTGTCTACGGCTCCAAATCATGAAAACAAAGGAGATGATTACGTGAATTCGTGCTTATCCCTATTGATAGACGAACTTTGATACCAAAAAATGGTGGGAAGTGAAGTTTTTCAATGAAACCAAAGCATTAATTCATTTATCCTAATGAGTGGAATGAATTTATGGCACCTAATCGTTAAAAGAAAGGAGATTATTATGTAACTTCGTGTTTTTCCCAAAAGAAAAATGAACTTTAATTCTAAAAATGGTAGAAAGAGAAGCTGTTCTTATGAAACCAAGGCATCAATATCATTTAGCTTAGCAAAGAGATTGAATTTGTGGTGTCACTTCGTTAAAAAAGGTGATTACTACGTGAATCCGTGTTTCTCCAAATCGAAAGACAAACTTTAATTCTGAAAATGGTAGAAAGACAAGTTATCCTTATGAAACCAAAGCTTCAATATCATTTGTCCCAATGAGGAGAATGAATTTGTGGTCCCCAATCATTGATAGAAATAAGATTATTAAGCGAATCCCTATTTATCCAAATTGAAAGATGAACTTTAATTCTAAAAATGGTAGAATGAGAAGCTTTTCTTATGAAACCAAGGCATTAATATCATTTATCCCAGGGAAGAGAATGAATTTGTGGTGCCTCTTCATTAAAAGAAAGGAGATTACTATATGAATCTGTGTTTATCCAAATCAAAAGACAAACTTTAATTCTAAAATGGTAGAAAAAGAAGTTTTTTTTATGAAGCTAAGGCATCAATATCATTTATCTCAATGAGGAGAATGAATTTGTGGTGAACAATCATTGAAAAAAAGAAGGTTATTAAGCGAATCCGTGTTTATCCAAATTGAAAGCTGAATTTTAATTTATAAAATGGTAAAAAGAGAAGTTTTTCTTATGAAACCAAGGCATCAATATCATTTATCCCAATGAGAAGAATGAATTCGTGGTGCCCAATCATTGAAAGAAAGGAGATTATTATGTGAATCCGTCTTTATCCAAATTGAAAGACGAACATTAATTCTAAACATATTAGAAAGAAAAGTTTTTCTTACGAAACCAAAGCATTAATATCATTAATCCCAATAAGGAGAATGTGTTTATGGATCCCAATCATGGAATAAAGGAGAATATTACGTGAATTCGTGTTTATCCCAATTGATAGGCGAACTTTGATTCTAAAAAATGGTAGGAAGTGGGGTTTTTCTCATGAAACCAAAGCATCAATTCATTTATCCCAATGAGTAGAATGAATTTCTAGTGCCCAATCATTAAAAGAAAGGACATTATTATGTGAATCCATTTTCATCCTAATTGAAAGACGATCTTTAATTCTA
>JBBYHO010416372.1:7052-20488 GCA_038382025.1 Adansonia gregorii
AAAGCCCATGTTAGTTCATTGATATGACCTTGGTAATCTTTAAAAGATTGTTCTAACTCCTGGATTCTATGAGTGAGGGCTTCATTTTCAACCCTGGTGGCTCTTGCATCTTGCATTTAGGCCTTGAGTCTTTGATTCCTTCATTGGTAGGTGGAAGCAAGAGCACGTGCCCTTATGAACATTTTTTTGCTAGTTCTGGCTTCTTCTTTTTGCTGATTCAGCTTGCGATTGAAAGTAGCGACTTCCACTTCACATTTGACTGATGGCTTGCGAATACGTTAATACTTGTTAGCTTTTTGGAGCTTCACATAATCGTTGGTAAGGCTTTCAAGGTCATCTTTGAAGCGACCTATTTCGTGAATGACTCGATCCATTTCACCACGCCTAAAATGGATATCCATATCTAGCTGGTCCTTTTCCTTCTTAAGTTGAGAGATTTTTGTAGGAAAAATGCCTTTTCTCATTCGAACTCCCTTCTAAGTAGCTCAATCTAAGAAGCAGATTCCTCTATTGGGATTTATAGTATCCCAGAGTTAGGTGGTGGCAATAGATCATTGATATGATAGAGTCTCCATTCTTTGTATCCAGACATGGTAGGGCTTTCTTTCCAGCATTTTTCTGTAAAATGGACCTTCTTCCAAGCTTGAAAGGCTAACTAGACTTTTGCTTTATAATTGGGCTATCTGTATTCAAAATCCCAATGTCCTAACTCTTTAAAGAATGCGATGAATTACTGGCACTGGAACTAATGCAATACCAATAGGGAGAGCATAACTAGTACTTCCCTATAATCCCAGGAGCAGTACATAAGTGTAGTCTCTACATCAATGTGATTTCTTTCTCCTTGACATTTCATAATTCCTCGACCTAATGCTTTTACGTCTTATCTTGATGACATTCTTCCTTTGATACTGTGGAAAGAGGGCTGAACTTGAAAACAAAATTTTGCCTAGTTCTTTCTTCCCTAACATAGAGATAACCTAGTTCTGGAGTAATAGAGCACACCCAATAAAACTTTTTGCTCCCATTCTTTTACAAAAGTTGAGGGTATGGATGGTTTCGGTGATAATGGTAGAAGTAGGGTTAATGTCACAACATAGGCGAGAAAAGAAATATGTGATTGCCACCTCTACATAACCCAAAGTCTTTAGGAATATGATGAGCCTATGGATTGCTAGAACATAGACATCTTGAACTTCTTTTTAGTAGAAAGATTTACCATGGCCTCTTTGAAGCTGGCCCAAAAGATCCATTCATTGCTCCCTTTTACTTAGACGTGATTGTCAACCCATGCTTCTGTGGCTCAAAGAATTTACCTCAACCTTTTCTTGAATAGAAGAGGCATCAGCTCTTTATAGTAAATCCAGTCTAACTTAGCCCTTTCTATGTTAAGCAGATCTGTGTACTTATCAATGGTAGGGATACAATGTTGTTGGTTGGAGGTGAAACATTGGTAGGCCAAATTCCATAACTGTGTTGTTGCTCGCAATATGCCATCCTCCAACTAAACTCGAAGTGAGAGAGCAATATCCCTACACTTTTTAGTGAAGGGTTCTTTCTCGTTGTTATCCCAATTTTCCCAAATGTGCTTCAATTCCCAACAATCATTCTGATAGAAATCGATCTTGACCTCTTCATGCATTTTTTAGATGTAGCTGGGCTTTAGGATTTGCTCGTATTGATGTCGGTGACCTTCTGACCATGTTCTAACATTTTCAAAGGACTCAACAGTGGAGATAAGCTGTTGCTCCATAAATTATGCCCCTTGCTGAACATCGAACCAAAACAATTGTCCCAAAATAATGATAGTCATGATAGTTATGATGAGATGATGCATGCACCAAAACACAAATGAAGGGAAAATAAGTTAGTGGAACCTATTGGAGACAAATGTATGGAAATAAAGAATTTAACAACATCATAACAAAATATTAATAGCATGTCTCAACTAAGATAGTGAGATGAGAAACAAGTAGTATTTCAAAATGCTATGATGCAATCTGCCCTTCATGAGGTGATACAATATCTTATTTTGAAAAAAAAATCATCGACTAGTAATAATATTCGTTTATCACCACTAGTGCAGATACATGTTAAGCTGTAACTTGGACAACATAATGGCTTATAGCATAAGACATTGCGAATGATGGTTTTTGCTTACTGTCACTCATTTGAAAAAATCTAGTCGTCATTCAGGCGGCATGATGGCATGCCTTTATAAATGATAAAAATGCATATTCGGGTGACAATTGTATACTCATTGTCACCTACATAATTATGGTAATTAAGAGTAAAGGTTAGGAATGTTTCCCTGGGTAACCCTATTTTTCGAGTATTCTAGCAGCACTTCAGTATGGTTTAACATGGTTTAGCTTGTAAGGCTCATTATATGAGGTTTAGATTCTCCTTTGTTCGATAAGGATAGCCAAGACACACCAACCCTAGGCCCATCGTAGGTTTTGCAAAAGGGGTTCAATTTGGTGGATGTATTTCCCTATGCAAATACGGAGGGTTACTCATGAGGGACATAGGTAATTTGCATCCAGGAAGTTATTGCATGCCTATACGAAAGGTTATTCACGAAGGTGGATAGCTTATTTCCTCCTAATGCTTGGGCTATAACCATGCCATGGAGTTTCGCAGGACTCTAATGCATATGCAAGTATGCAATGTGTGACGGGGAAACGATCAAACCTTTTTGCTTACTTCTATATTACCATTTTTATTAAAATGATGATTATTCAAAAATAAGACAATCCTGATAATCATGTTAAACAGAAGATTAGTTGACAAAACGAAAAAAAAAGGTCATAGTTAAATAATGACTGAAGATCAAAGCAACTAAAAACCTAGCAAGACATAGCTAGTTATTGGCCTAACTCTCCATACTATCCCTAGTGGAATCACCAAGCTGTCGTAATGTGCCTCGGGGTTAATCCTTGATGTCTATGGGTGCATACAACTTAATTTTTTTTCTAACTTGGAAATATCTTCCTGATAAAGACTTTTCATTTATGATGCCATAGAATGTGCAGATTCTTGACTTATGATATAGTGAAGGGGACCATAAGACAAATCATTCATCTTATTGGTCTCCAATGACATCACAAAGTGGCCAATGCTTAGAGTCACCATCGATCATTTTAGGCTAGGCATGATAGAATGCCTATTGAAACCCGTTCTGCCATAAGTACCTCTACTTCGGCTAGGCCTTTCTTTGAGGCTTGGGAAAAGAACTTCACTGCTCGTGGTATTCAGACTCCGATCTCACTTCCTATGTTTTAAGTAACGAAACTCAAAACATCTATCCCATGGTTTGTGCAGTACAAAAATTCATCATTGGGTTCGGTTCGTCCCATTAATACAATGAACATGGATTCTTATAACAATCTCTTTTCTTTTTCTGATTGGCCTATAAAAATACATTCACCTTATTAGGATGCATGGTATTGATGCTTGCATTTCACAAGAAAAGCATTTTTTTCCTTCTTTTTACTGAGGCTAAAATTAATCACATATATGTGACGAATATGGATTCTTATAACAATCTCCTTTCTTTTTTTTAATGAGGCTATAAGAATACATTTAGCTCATTGGGATGCATGATATTGATGCTTTGAAATCATAAGAAAAGCTTTTGTTTTTGTCATTCTCCTTAGATCCAAATTAACCATATAGATCTAACGAATAATGATTCTCATAACAATCTCTTTTCTTTTCATGATTAGGTTATGAAAACACTTTCACCTTATTAGGATGCATGACATTGATGCTTTCATTTTTGAAGAAAACCTTTTCTTTCCATCATTTTCAACAAAATCAATGTCCGTCCAATAAATGTGATAAACATGGATTCTCGCAACAATCTCCTTTCTTTTGATGGTTGATCTATTGAAACATATTCACCTTATTAGGATGCATGATATTGATCCTTTGGTTTCACAAGAAAAGCTTTTCCTTCCTTTGCCTTCCTTAAATTTAAAGTTCATCCCATAGATATGACAAATAAGGATTCTCATAACAAACTCCATTCTTCTAGTGATTTTGCTTCAATAACATATTCAGCTTAGTTGGATGTATGATATTGATGCTTTGGTTTCACAAGAAAAGCTTTTCTTTCCATCATTTTCCTTAGATCAAAGTTCATCCCATAGATGTGATGAATATGGATTCCCATAACAACCTATTTTCTTTTCGTGATTAGGCAATAAAGATGCATTCACCTCATTAGGTGCATGATAGTAATGCTTTCAATTCACAAGAAATGCTTTTCTTTTCATTTCCTTTGAATTAATGTTTGTTCCATAAATGTAACTACATCGATTCTCATAACAAACTCCATTCTTTTTGTAATTGAGCTTTAAGAACACGTTCACCTCATTAAGGTGCATGATATTAATGCTTTGGTTTCACTAGAAAAGCTTCGATTTCCATCATTTTCCTTAGATTACAGTTCATCGCATAGATATAACGTAGATGGATTCTCATAACAATCTCTTTTTCTTTTGTAATTGTGCTACAAAAACACATTCATCTAATTAGGATGCATGATATTGATGCTTCCATTTCACATGAAAAGTTTTTCTTTCCTTCATTTTCCTTAGAAAGTTCATCCCATAAATGCAATGAACATGAATTCTTGTAACAATCTCTTCTCTTTGTGATCAAGCTATCAAAACATGTTCACCTCATTAAGATGCATGACATTGATGCTTTCGATTCACAAGAAATGATTTTCTTTCCATCATTTTCCTTAGAATCAATGCTCGTCCCGTAAATGTGATGTCATCGATTCTTATAACGAACACTATTCTTTTTGTGATTAAGCTTTAAGAACATATTCATCCCATTCGTATGCATGATATTGGTGCTTTGGTTTCACTAGAAAAGCTTTTGTTTCCATCATTTTCCTTAGACCAAAAGTCATCGCATAGATATGACGTACATGGATTCTCATAACAATCTCCTTGCCTTTTGTAAGTGGGCTATAAAAACACGTTCACCTCATTAGGATGCATGATATCGATTGTTTCATTTCATACGAAAAGCTTTTCCTTTCATCATTTTCCTTAGAATCAATGTTCTTCCCATAAATGTGACGAACATGGATTCTCATTACTATCTCTTTTTTTTTGTGATTAGGGTATAAAAACACATTCACCTCATTAGAATGCATCATATTGATGCTTTTGTATCACAAGAAAACCTTTTCTTCCCATAATTTTCCATAAAATCAATGTTCATCCTATAAATGTGACAAACATGGATTCTTATAACAATTTCCATTCTTCTTGTGATTGGGCTATAAGAACAAACTCACTTCATTAGGATGCATGATATTGATGCCTTTATTTCACAAGAAATGCTTTTGTTTCCATTTTTGTACTCAGAAGAAAATTAATCACATAGATGCGACGAACATGGATCCTCGTAACAATCTCATTTTTTTTGTAGTTGGGCTATAAGAACACATTCACCTCATTAGGATGCATGATATTGATGCTTTGGTTTCATAAGAAAAGCTTTTGTTTGCATTATTTTCCTTAGATCAAAATTAATCACATAGATCCGACAACATGGATTCTCGCAACAATCCACTTTTTTTTTGTGATGGGGCTATAAAAACACATTCACCTTATTCGGATGCATGATATTGATGATTTCGTTTCAAATGAACATGTTTTCTTTCCATCATTTTCCTTAGAATCAATGTTTGAACCACAAATGTAACGATCATGAATTCTTATAACAAACTCCATTCTTTTTGTGGTTGAGCTTCAAGAACACATCCACCTCATTAGGATGCATGATATTAATTTTCACAAAAGAAGCTTCTTTTTCCATCATTTTCCTTAGAGCCATGTTCATCCCATAAATGAAATGAACATAAATTCTCATAACAAACTTTATTTTTTTGTGATTAAGCTTTAGCAACACATTCACCTTATTAGGATGCATGATGTTGATGCTTTGATTTCACAATAAAAGCCTTTTTTTCCATCATTTTTCATAGAATCAAAGTTCATCCCATAGATGTGACAAATATGGATTCTCAAAACCATCTCCTTTTTTTTTGTGATTGGGCTATAAGAACACATTCACCTTATTAGGATGCATGATATTAATGCTTTGGTTTCACAATAAAATCTTTTCCTTCCAATATTTTTCTTTGATCAAAATTTATCCCATAAATATTATGAACATGGATTCTCATAATAATCTCTTTTCTTTTTGTGTTTGGGCTATAAAAACATATTTGCCTTAATAGGATGCATATACTAATGCTTTTATTTCAGAAGAAAACTTTTTCTTTACATCACTTTCCTTAGAATCAGTGTTCATCTCATAAATATGATGGACATGAATTCTCATAACAAACTCCATTCTTTTTGTTTTTGAGTTTTAAGAACAAATTCACCTCATTAGGATTCGTGACATTGATGCTTTTACTTCACAAGAAAAGTTTTTATTTCCATTATTTTCCTTAGATCAAAGATCATCCCATTGATGTGATGAACATGCATCCTCATAAGAAACTCCATTCTTTTTGTGATTAAGCTTTAAGAACATATTCACCCATTAGGATGCATGATAATGATGCTTTCATTTCAAAAGAACACATTTGCTTTCCATCATTTTCCATAGTATCAATATTCATCGCATAAATGCGATGAACATGAATTCTCATAACAAGCTCTATTCTTTTTGTGATTAAGCTTCAAGAACACATTCACCCTATTAGGATGCATGATATTGATGCTTTGGTTCAACAATAAAAGCTTTTTTTCCCATCATTTTCCACAGAATCACTATTCATCCCATGGATGTGGCAAACATAGATTCTCAAAACCATCTCCTTTCTTTTTGTGATTGTGCTCTAAGAACACATTCACCTCATTAGGATTCATGATATTGATTTTTTGGTTTCACAATAAAATCTTCTCTTTCCATCATTTGCCTTTGATCAAAGTCTATCCCATAGATGTGATGAACATAGATTCTCATAGCAATCTCCTTTCTTTTTGTGACTGGGCTGTAAAACCATTTTCGCCTTATTAGGATACAAGATATTGATGCTTTCATTTATGAAGAAAACCTTTTTTTTCCATCATTTTCCACATAATCAATGTTCATTCCAATGAATGTGACAAACATGGATTCTCATAACAATCTTCTTTCTTTTTGTGATTGGTCTATAGAAAGACATTCACCCCACTAGGATGCATGATATTAATCTTTTGGTTTCATAAGAAAAGCTTTTCCTTCTATCGTCTTCCTTAAATTCAAAGTTTTTCCCATTGATATAACAAACAAGGATTCTCATAACAAACTCCATTCTTTTGGCAATTTTGCTTTAAGAACACATTCACCTTATTAGGATGCATGATATTAATGTTTTGGTTTCACAATAAAAGCTTTTCTTTCAATCATTTTCCTTAGATCAAAGTTCATCCCATAGATGTGATGAACATGGATTCCCATAACAATCTTCATTCTTTTTGTGATCGAGCAATAAAAATACATCTACCGCATTAGGTGCATGATACTGATGCTTTCGATTCACAAGAACTGCTTTTCTTTCCATCATTTTCCTTAAAATCAATGTTCATCCCATCAATGTAATGACATCGATTCTCAAAACAAACTCCATTCTTTTTGCGATTCAGCTTTAAGAACACATTCACCTCCTTAGGGTGCATGATTTTGATGCTTTGGTTTTACTAGAAAAGCTTTCCTTTCCATCATTTTCCTTATATCAAAGTTCATCACATAGATGTGATGTACATCGATTCTCGTAACAATATCCTTTTTTTTGTGATTGGGCTATAAAAACACATTCACCTTATTAGGATGCATGATATTGATACTTTCATTTCAGAGGACAAGCTTTTTCTTCCATAATTTTCCTTAGATCAAAGTTCATCCCATACATGCAACAAACATGGATTCTCGTGACAATCTTTTCTTTAGTCATTGGGCTATAAAAACACATTCACCTTATTAGGATACATGGTATTGATGCTTTCATTTCATAAGAAAAGTGTTTCTTTCCATTATTTTCAAGAGAATCAAAGTTTATCCCATAGATGTGACAAACATAGATTCTCATAACAATTTTCATTATTTTTCTAACTAGGCTATAAGAACAAATTCACCTTATTAGGATGCATGATATTAATGCTTTCGTTTCAGAAAAAAGCTTTTGTTTCCATATTTTTACTTAGATCAAAATTAACTACATAGATATGACAAACATGGATTCTCGTAATAATCTCCTTTCTTTTTGTAACTGGACTATAAGAACACATTCATCTCATTAGGATCCATGCTATTGATGCTTTGGTTTCATGAAAAAAACTTTTGTTTCCATTAATTTCCTTAAATCAAAATTAATCATACAGATCTGACAAACATGGGTTCTCGTAAAAATCACTTTTGTTTTTGTAATTGGGCTATAAAAACACATTCACCACGCTATGATGCATGATATTGATGCTTTCATTTCACAAGATAAGCTTTTCCATCCATTGTCTTCCTTAGAATCAAAGTTTATCCCATAGAGGTGGCAAACATGGATTCTCATAACAACTCCATTCTCTTTGTGATCGCGTTGCAAAAGCATATTCACCTCACTAGGATGCATGATATTCATGCTTTGGTTTCATAATAAACATTTTTTTCGTTATTTTACATGGATCAAAATCCATCCTATAGATGTAACAAACATGGATTCTTATCATAATTTCCATTCTTTTTGTGATTGGGCTATAATAAAAATTCATCTCTTTAGGATACATGATATTGAAGCATTGGTTTCATAGTAAAAGCTTTTCTTTCCATTACTTTCCTTAGATCAAAGTTAATCCCATAGATGTGATGAGCATGGATTCCCATAACAATCTCCTTTCTTTTTGTGATCGGGCTGTAAAAAGAAATTCACCTCATTAGGATGCATGATATTGATGCTTTGATTTACAAGAAATGCTTTTCTTTCTATCATTTTTCTTAGAATCAATATTTGTCCCATAAATGTGATGACATCGATTCTTATATGAAACTCCATTTTTTTTCTGATTGAGCTTTAAGAACACATTCACCTCGTTAGTATGCATGATATTGAGGCTTTGGTTTCACTAGAAAAGCTTTTTTTTCCATTATTTTCCTTAGATCAAAGCTTATCGTATAGATATGACATAGATGGATTCTCGTAACAATCTCCTTTTTTTTTTGTGATTGGGCAATAAAAATACATTCACCTCATTAGGATGCATGATATTGATGCTTTCATTTCACAAGAAAAGCTTTTCTTTTCACTATATTCCTTAGAATCAATGTTTATCCTCTAAGTGCAATGAACATGGATTCTCATTACAATCTCTTTTGTTTTTGTGATTAGGCCATAAAAACACTTTCACCTCATTAGGATGCTTTATATTGATGCTTTCGTATTGTAAGAAAAGCATTTCTTTCCACCATTTGCCATAAAAGCAAAGTTCATCCTATAGATGTGACAAACACAGATTCTTATAACAATTTCCATTCTTCTCGCAATTAAGCTATAAGAACAAATTCAACTCATTAGGATGCACGATATTGATGCTTTTATTTCACAAGAAAAGATTTTGTTTTCAACCTTTTACTTAGATGAAAATTAATCACATAGATGTAATGAACATGGACTCTCGTAACAACCTTTTTTTTTGTAGCTAGGCTATAAGAACACTTTACCACATTAGGATGCATGATATTGATGCTTTGGTTTCATAAGAAAAGCTTTTGTTTCCATTATTTTCCTTAGATCAAAATTAATCAAATAGAACTGACAAACATAGATTCTCGCAACAATCCATTTATTTTTGTGATTGGGCTATAAAAACACATTCACCTCATTCAGATGCATGATATTGATGCTTTCATTTCAGAAGAACATATTTCCTTTCCATCATTTTCTTTAGAATCAATGTTTGACCCACAAATGTGATGAACATGAATTTTCACAACAAACTCCACTCTTTTTGTGATTGAGCTTTACGAATGCATTCAGCTCATTAGGATGCAAGATATTGATGTTTTCATTTCACAAGAAAAGTTTTTCCTTCCACCGTCTTCCTTAGAATCAAAGTTTATCCCATAGAGGTGGCAAACATGGATTCTCATAACAGACTCCATTCTTTTTGTGATTGCGTTGTAAAAACACATTCACCTCACTAGTGATATTCATGCTTTGGTTTCACAATAAACGTTTTTATTTCCATTATTTTCCATAGATCAAAGTTCAACCCATAGATGTGACAAACATGGATTCTTATAATAATTTTCATTCTTTTTGTGATTGGGTTATAAGAAAAAATTTACCTCTTTTGGATACATGATATTGAGGCTTTGGTTTCACAATAAAAGCTTTCCTTTCTGTCACTTTCCTTAGATTAAAGTTCATCCCATAAATGTGATGAACATGGATTCTCCTAACAATCTCCTTTCCTTTTGTGATTGGGCTATAAAAATACATTCACCTCATTAGGATGCATGATGTTAATGATTTCGATTCAAAAGAAATGCTTTTCTTTCCATCATTTTCTTTAGAATTAATGTTCGTCCTGTAAATGTGACGACATTGATTCTTATAAGAAACTTCATTCTTTTTGTGATTGAGCTTTAAGAACACATTCACCTCATTAGTATGCATGATATTGAGGCTTCAGTTTCACTATAAAAGCTTTTCTTTTTATCATTTTCCTTACATCAAAGGCGATCGGATAGATGTGACGTACATGGATTCTCATAACAATCTCTTTTCTCTTTGTGATTGGGCTATAAAAACGTGTTTACCTCATTAGGATGCATGGTATTAATGCTTTCATTTCATAATAAAATCTTTTCTTTCCATTATTTTCCTTAGAATCAATGTTTATCCTATAAATGCGATGAGCATGGATTCTTGTTACAATGTCCTTTCTTTTTGTGATTGGGCCATAAAAACACATTCACCTCTTTAGGATACATCATATTAATGCTTTCGTATCACAAGAAAGCATTTCTTTCCATTATTTTTCATAAAATCAAAGTTCATCCTATAGATGTGACAAACACAGATTCTTATAACAATTTCAATTCTTCTTGCGATTAGGCTTTAAGAACAAATTCAACTCATTAGGATGCATGATATTTATGCCTTTATTTCCTAAGAAAAGATTTTGTTTCCATTTTTTTACTTAGATGAAAATTAATCACATAGATTTAATGAATGTCGATTCTCGTAACAATCTCTTTTTTTTTTGTAGTTAGGCTATAAGAACCCATTTGCCTCATTAGGATGCATGACATTGATGCTTTGGTTTTATAAGAAAAGCTTTTGCTTCCATTATTTTCCTTAGATCAAAATTAATCACATAGATATGACCAACATGGATACTTACAATAATCCTTGATCTTTTTGTGATTGGGCTAGAAAAACACATTCACTTATTTGGATGCATGATATTGATGCTTTCATTTCAAAAGAAAACCTTTTATTTCCATCATTTTCCTCAGAATCAGTGTTCAACCCACAAATGTGATGAACATGAATTCTCATAACAAACTCCATTCTTTTTGTAGTTGAGCTTTAGGAACACATTCATTTCATTAGGATGCATGATATTGATGCTTTGGTTTTAGAAGAAAAGCTTTTCTTTCCACCATGTTCTTTAGAACCATGTTTGTCCCATAAATACGACGAACATGGATTCTCATAACAAACTCCAGTTTTTTGTGATTGAGCTTTAAGAACACATTCATCTCATTAGGATGCATGTGCTAATGCTTTGGTTTCACAACAAAATCTTTTATTTCCATATTTTCCTTTGAATCAAAGTTTATCCCATAGATGTGACATAAACATGGTTCTCAAAACAATCTCTTTTCTTTTTGTAATTAGGATATAAGAACACATTCACCTCATAGGATGCATGATATTAATGATTTGGTTTCATAATAAAATCTTTTCCTTCCAACATTTTCCTTTGATCAAAGTTTATCCCATAGATGTGATGAACATGGATTCTCATAATAATCTTCTTTCTTTTGGTGTTTGGGCTGTAAAAACACATTCACCTCATGAGGATGCATATACTGATGCTTTCATTTCAAAAGAAAACCTTTTCTTTCTATCATTTTCCTTAGAATCAATGTTTGTCCCATAAATGTAATGAACAAGAATTCTCATAACAAACTCCATTCTTTTTGTTTTTGAGCTTTAAGAACACATTCACCTCATTTGAATGCATGATATTGATGCTTTTGTTTCACAAGAAAAGCTTTTCTTTCCATCATTTTTATTAGATTAAAGATCATCCCATTGATGCGATAAACATGGATTCTCGTAACAAACTCCATTCTTTTTATGATTGAGCTTTGAGAACACATTCACCTTATTAGGATGCATGATATTGATGCACTAGTTTCATAAGAAAATTGTTTTTTTTCCATTATTTTCCATAGACAAAAGCTCAACCCTTAGATGTGACGTGCATGAATTCTCATAACAAGCTCTTTTTTTTTATTAGGCTATAAAAACACATTCACCTTAGTAGGATGCATGATATTGGTGCTTTTGTTTCATAAGAAAAGTGTTTCTTTCCATTAATTTTCATAGAATCAAAGTTCATCCCATAGATGTGACAAACATGGATTCTCATAACATTTTCCATTCCATTTATGGGGCTATAAGAAAAAATTCACCTCATTAGGATGCATGATATTGATGCTTTGGTTTCATAGGAAAAGCTTCTACTTCCATCATTTTACTTAGATCAAAATTAATCACATAGATGTGACGAACATGGATTCTCATAACAATCTCCTTTCTTTTAGTAATTGGCCTATAAGAACATATTCACCTCATTCGCATGCATGGTATTGATGCTTTGGTTTCATAAGAAAAGCTTTTGTTTCCATCAGTTTCATTGGATCAAAATTAATCACATAGACCTGATAAACATAGTTCTCGTAGCAATCTCTTTCTTTTTTTTTGTGATTGAGCTATAAAAACACATTCACCTCATAAGGATGCATGATATTAATGCTCTCATTTTAGAACAAAACCTTTTTTTTCCATCATTTTTATTGGAATCAATGTTCATTCCATAAATGTGACGAACATAAATTCTCATTACAAACTCCATTTTTTTATTAAGATTTAAGAACACATTCAACCTTTTAGGATGCATGATATTGATGCTTTAGTTTCACAAAAAAAGTTTTTCTTTTCATCATTTTCCTTATATCAAAATTCATAGAAGTGATAAATATGGATTCTCATAACAAACTCCATTCTTTTTGTGATTGTGCTTTGAGAACACATTTACCTCATTAGGATGCGTGATATTGATGCGTTCATTTCATAAGAATAGCTTTTTTCCCATCATTTTCCTTAGATCAAAGTTTGTCCCATAGAT
>JBBYHO010416483.1:0-13375 GCA_038382025.1 Adansonia gregorii
GGAATTATCTTGTAATTGATAATATCTTCTAGGAGTTATCTTTTAGGAATACAAATCATAACCCCCTATGAAACTAGCATAAATAAGGATCATTCCATTATATTCGGCATCAAGAAAAAATAAATTCTCTTCTTGAATTGAGAGTCATTTCTCTCTTATAATTTCTGAGCCATTGTGCATGATATTATGAAGTTTTTAAAAATTATTTATTGGTAATAATTTAAAAAGTATTAAGGCACAATAGAAGTAGTATGCATGTGCAAGTTAGTATATTTTTTTCTCTTTTCTTTATCTCATTGGTAGTAATATTGGCGTTGCCAATGTTGTTTCCTGAAGCCCGAAAATTAGCTCCTCCTTAGCAGAATCTGTTTCATGATATTATGACAATTAGTAGGGCAACAAAGTGTTGCATTCTTCAAATAGTTTATGTGCTTACTACTTTTAACATATAGTCATGTTTATTAACTTCGGTAATTCGAGGCATTAATATTGTAGGTAATTCAACCTCTTCTTTTAACGAAATATTATGCATGGAACCTCTTTGATATTTATCAAATGATTATCCATGCAGGGTAGTAAAGTGAGAGATTAATTTGTTAACACAATTTATTTATTTTTTTACCTTATGCATGGAATACTCTTTAATTTTTCATTAAAAGATTTTAACATAATTTATTTATTTTTTATTTTATTGTCTCAAATGTTTTCTTTGGTGAAAAGCTTCACATTATCTATTTTCAAATTATGAAATTATGATTAGTTTATCACTATTTTCCTTCATAATTTTTATATTTTATTTTTCATTACATTACTCTTACATGAGAACTTCTTGTACTAAGAATTCTCATGAGAGGCCAAAATGTAGATACTTCTTTTGGGTTATTTATCATAATATTTGTTCTTAAAAGAAAGTAAAGTTCCAAATAGTAAAACTAATTCAGAATAAGTGACCATATCGTTTTACCGATGTTGTGCCACTGAATGTTCTTCTATGGAAATACCTTGTTCAAAAACAATAGATGTTTGGAACAACTGTTGTTTAGAACAACTCTCGTTCAGAACAATCATCGTTCAAAATAGCTCTTATTCAAAAGAGCTATTACTCGGAACAATTGTTGTTCGGAATAACTCATGTTCAAAATAGCTGTTGTTCAGAATAGCTCTCGTTTATAATAGTTATTCAGAACCACTCCTGTTCAGAATAACTGTTACTTGGAAGAGCTATTATTTGGAACAATTAATGTTCAAAGTAGTTGATCAGAATAGCTTCTATTTAGAATAATTGTTGTTTAAAATAGATGTTACTCAAAACAGCTCCTATTTAGAACTATTGTTACTTATAACAGCTTGCATTTATAACAATTATTGAAGACAACAACTTTAGTTTAGAATAGCCTATGTTGGTACAACTCCATTCAGAATAGCACTTTCATGTATTCTCATGGAACAACTTACTTATGAAACAACACTCTCATGGAAAAGATACCTCTATCGAAAAATATTCTATAAAAGACATTTCACATAATACTACTTTACCAAAATATGAGGGAAAATAACCTTGGAATATGGCAAGGTTCTTGGGTTAGTTTCATTATTAGGATGTTCTAGAAAGCTTGGCTTGGTGGATAAGACATGGAGATAGTTAAGAGGTTTTCTCTTAATCTTTCCCTAAAACATGGGTGTTTCTATCTTTCTTTAAGAGCAAGTGGTGAACTCTTGTTTACTATTCACTATTACCAATAAACTCCCATGATTAATATTTTAGTAATCAACAATCTCATATCAATACATTATTAACTTATACAACGAGTAAGTCTTATTCTATCAATACACTATTGTAGCTTCTTTCCCTGAGCCCTATAAATAGGAGTTCTCTAAACTTTTCTAGGGATTTCTTGGATTTTTGGGACTTTGCAAAACTTTCTCCCTAAGATTCTCTTTGCAATCCTCTTTATTTTAATTCTCTCTTCAACCTGAATCCACCTTACAAACCACCACTTGCTGCTGCATTTAGTGTTTTTGGGTCTGCTCCAGTCTTTCTCTACGCTGTCTCCAGACAACATTCCATTCATTTGTTTACAGCATACCTTTTCTGCATCAAAGAATACTTTACAGTTTGTTATATATATATATATATATATATTAAGTTTTTGTATTCTTTTTATGCATTTACGTGTATAGTTTGCTTACAATATTGTTTTTATTTTTATTTTTATATAAATATATATGAACTAAAATGTCCTATATTTTTATAGATTCTGCTATATATGTTTTACTTATCGCTACACTATTGACATTTTGTATTAATGTTTTTGTTGTTACTAGAATATTTGGATATCTAGTTCAACTAGTTAATTTAATAACATAGATTTGTGATAATTTCATTCAAACACTGATCTAGTTCAACATTCAAGGCCCGGATTTTGCTCAAGCCATTTTTCAATTATAGAATATAAATGATTTTTACATTTTTTATATTATGTATTTTAGACCTTACACGGAATAAATATATACAATATTATAGTCTAAATATAAAAAATATGTTAAGTTGTCTATATTTTAAAAACTTAATAAAAAGAAATATATTAAATTACTAAAGATTAAATATAGCAATATATATTTAAAGAAATTTAAAAAAATATATAATATAGATAGGCATAAATTGACTTAGACTATCTATTTACAAATATGTTAGAACTCGAAGCAGAATTTAAGAGCCATCTTTGATGTAGGACCGAATATGAGCAAATATAAACGATGTTAATATAGTATTGAAACCCAACCCTAAAAGTGATCTAATATGCACGCCGTTGGAGCTAATATTCAATTACCAACAAAATATATTCTTTCGATTATTGAAACTTGATGCATCGAGATAATACATGTTGTACTAATTTATCCTTTGTACCATTTTATCTTAGGTTAATATACCAATTGCTCTTTAAATATACTGCTTTTCACGATTCATTACTTAAAAGAGAACATTTTTATAAACTTTACTTTTGTTACTTACGTTAGTCATGAGTTAGTGGTTAATGATGTGTTATTTTTTTGACAAATAAAAACATGACATGTGACATTGTTAACATGTGTCATTTACATTTTAAATAAAAATTTTAAAATGTTAAAATTTTAAAATAAAATTTTATTGTTAAATTTTATTTGATTTAAAAATTTTCAAAATGTTGATGTGTTAGCGAATCTCACGTGTTACGATTTTACTAGTTAAAAAAAAGCATGTTATCAATCGTTAAATTTTGGACTAGCAAAATTAAAGCTTAAGTATCTAACTGTGAATTTTTTTTCTTTAGATACTACATCATAAAATAGGGTATAATTTAGATACCGATTTATATATTAACCCTTTACCTTTAACATCTTTAACATAATTTTTTTTTTGTATTACATACGACAAATAATGTTTATCAACGTGAACTACGTCTTTTAATATCCAAAAATTCTGATAAACTTTAATTTGAGTTTAGTTTAAGGCTGAAATTCTGAAATATGTCCCTAAAACTTGATTTAAGTAGTCAATTTTGATACTTGCACAACTCATCGATTTTTTTTTTTGGGAGAAGTGTATAGGAAAATAACTCTTATCCAATGTAGTAGATTTTTATTTTTTATATCCTCTGACGAAATTGCTTATTGCCTATTATTTAATTTTTAGTTATTAGATTACTTAAACAAATAATATTTTCTACTACATGATGAAAACTATTGAATATAGATAGTTTGAAACCTTCTATCTTAAACACAAAACAAATAAAGCAAGAAAGGGATTAAGGGAGAAAAGAGAAATTAAACTAATAATTAACTCATAGGCAAATAGACCTTAGGACTCGATTCGGGAAAAAAAGGACTGACACCTTCTTTCTTTCCATCTATGAATAAAATTTTACTCGTTTTGGAAGCTGGACGGGGTAAGGTGAGGTCCAAGCTGTGCCTATATAAAACTAGAGATGATAAAATAAACTTCAATCTAAAAATTTATTGAAAAAAATTTAAATTCGAAATCAATTCGAGTTGAACTTGATTTAATAAAAAAAATTAATGGTCTGAATTCAAGAAAATTTGAATTTAAAATGGTCCGAATAAAAAAAACTTGATCCTGAAATAACTCGAACCCGAAATGATCCAAACTTGAGCCCGACTTGAATTCAAACCCAAATTTAATACTAAAAGTAAATATGAAAAATTATAATTAAATAATTTTCTATAAATCATAAACTTTAATTACGAATTTTATTTTAATATTCTTTTAATAATTTAATTAAATATTAAAAACTTAATTTGTATTTTAAATATGATTAAACTTGTTCATGGGTTGGGTCGAGCTACGATCTAATTTTTTTTTTAAATCCTAAGCCCAGACCCTTATTTAATGTGCTCGGATTATTTCAGCTAGAATTACAGTTCATCACATTAAAGACTATTTTTTATTAACATTATATATTTTATAATTAAATTTAAATAAAACATATAAATTTAAAATAACTGTTTCAAGCCGGGGTTGGGCTAGTCTAATATAAAAATATGAGAAGTCGAGCCCAGGCCTAATTGGGTCGGGTGGGTGGCCCAACCCTTAAATAGGTCTATATATGATAAAATATTAATTTATCAAAAAATAAATTATATTATGAGCTTTGAAAAATATTGTCAATAAAGTATATTATTCATTTATTACATTTTCTTTAATTTTATTAGTTAAACTCATTAAATATTGAGAGTTTATGTATGTTAGCAGTAAATTTTAAATACTTCTTCGAATATTATTATTATTATTATTATTATTATTATTATTTTAAGTAATGGTAATTAGCATGTGATAATAGTATAATGAAGTAATAAGACAAATTAAAAATATAAAAGTCATCATAGACAATACTATATCAAAAATGAATTAAATATTAATACTATATAAATTTAATTAAATATTAAAATATATGATTAAACCTTTTCATGGGTCGAGTCGTACTGCGGCTCAAAGTTTTTTACAATCCTAAGCCTAGGCTCTTATTTAGCATGCTTAGACCTACCTATTTAGACCAAAATTACTGCTCAACACATTAAAAAATATTTTTATTAATATTTATTTATTTTATAATTAAATTTAAATAAAATATATATTATTTTAGTTTAAAATTATTGGTCCAGCTAGGCCAAGCTAGTCTAAAACAAAAAAAAAATGAGAACCTAAGCCTAGACCCAATTGGGTTAGCTGGGTAGCCTAACCCTTGAGCATGTCTATATAGGATAAAATAATAATTTATTAAAAAATAAATCATATCACAAGGTTTGAAAATATTATTGATAAAATATATTATTGATTTATCATATTTTTTAATTTAATTAGTTAAACTCATTAACTATTGAAAGTTTATATATATTAGTAGTAAAATTTTAAATACTTATTTGAATATTTTTCTTATTTTATTATGATTAGTATTATTTCAAATAATGATAATTAAGAGTCTGATAATAGTATAACAAAATAATAAGATAAATTAAAAAATATAAAAGCCATAATAGATAATACCATATAAAAATGAATCAAATATTAAATATTAAATATTAATACCATATATAATTTAATTAAATATTAAAAACTTAATTTATATTTTATATGTGATTAAATCTGCTCAAGAGTTGGGCTGAGCCGTGGCCAAAATTTTTTTAAAATCCCAAGTCCATGCCTTTATTTAATGGGCCTAAATCCACTTGTTCAAGCTAAAATTACTGTTCATCACATTAAAGAATATTTTATTAATGTTTATATATTTTATAATTAAATTTAAATAAATAAATGTTATTTTAATTTAAAATCACTGTTTTAACTCAAGTCGGGCTAGTCTGAAATAAAAATATGAGAACTCGAGTCGGGGCCCAATTGGACCGAGTGGATACCCAATCTTTGAGCAAGTGTATATATGATAAAATAATAATTTATTGAAAAGTAAATTATATCATGAGTTTTGAAAGCATTGCCAATAAAATCTATCATCCATTTATCATCTTTTTTTAAATAAATTTAATTAGTTAAACTCGTTAAACATTGAGAGTTTATGCATATTAGTAATAGTATTTTAAATACTTATTATTATTATTATTATTATTATTATTCTTTCAAGTAATAATAATTATAATATGATAATAATATAACAAAATAATAAGATAAATTAAAAAATATAAAAGTCATAATTGATAATGTCATACCAAAAATAAAAATATCAAGTATTAGACTAACAATTAGATTTGTCCATAGGTTAGACAGCCTGCCCACACAATAAGCCTGGTATGATCAAGCCCAGGTCTTAGATTTTAAATTTCAAGCACGCTTAGCCTCAAACAATATTTTTTTAAATAAAATAATATATTTTTATTTAAATTTAATTATAAAATATATAAATATTAATATAAAAATAACTTTTTAATATTATTATCAATGATTTATACTTAAATGGGTCAGCTAAACCAAATTTGGCCTGAGCTTAAAATTCATTTTTTTTTTGCTGCGACTAGACCCATTAAATCGATCTAATATTTTTTGGGGCCAAATTCAGGCTTTGGCTTAAGATTCAAAATTACGTAAAAATGATTACATTTAAAGTGAAACAAAAAAATGATGTAAAATATGCTCGAACCTAAACCCGACCCGACCTGAACCCGAATTTACCCGAACCCAAATAGACCTTAACTCGAATAAATCTAAACTTGAATCAATCAGAACTCAAAAAAAATTCAAACTCAAAATAACCCAATCAAACCCTGTTCAAACTCGTCCAATTGTCACCTCCGCATAAAAGCCACGCTTGTTGTCTAAGTTGGACCTCAATGACCAAAACCTAATTGCTAATTAAGATGGCAGATGAGCTAATATTTCAAGTTTTAATAAGTTTCTGGTTAATAGATGACAATCCTAGCCCTAGTTAACCTACAATATAGTTTCCAGCGGGATTCAATAGGAAGGAAACAATATTAAAAAATATATAAAAGATAGAAAATGGTTGAATTTGAATAGTCAATAAAGATTAAAAAAAATAAAAAAGATAGAAATTGGTGTATTTGAATAGTCAATAAAGATTAAAAAAATGAAAGAAAGAAAATTGTTGAATTTGAATAGTCAATAAAGCTTAAAACAATAGAAAACTGTTGAATTTGAATAGTTAATTCATGGAAAAAAGATGACGTTGCCATAAACTTCTGTTAAACTTTTATTTATTTTAATTTTCCTTAGGAAAAGTCTTTTGGTAAAGATTCGAACCACTTTCCCAGTTGGACAAAGGTGTGAAAGTGAAACCCAGAGTGTCAAATTGTTGGCGTACAATTATGCATTTCCCTTGGACTTTGTTTACATCCAATCCGAGAAAAGGATTCAAAAAAGAAAAAAAAAACACTTACCAGAGCATCATGAATGTGCCAAATGAAATCTGTTCAGCTTTTCTTTTATATTCTAATGAATCAATACGTGGTAAATTTCAACGGATTTTGTCGTTGCATATTAAAAAACACTGAGATTATTGATCGGTTTATTTCATTTCAAGGATAGGAAATCAGAAGCCAACCATTTGTTTTTTTTCTTTCCATCTTCAAGCTTTTAGTTGTTATCAAGGCGAACGAAATCAACAAGATGAAAGAGAGATATGTTTTGAGTGACAATTCCAAGCTAAGTTTTGAAAAATCAATTTTCTTAAGACGAATTCACTAGCCCGGAGCCTGGAAACAAATCCTTTATTCTTGATCAACCAATTTAGCATAGATGCATGAAAAAAAAAATGACTTTCCCTTTCAAACTCAGAACCTTGCCTTTATGCTTGATAACAATCTTTGGGCTTATTAGCTTCATCACTTGCCAGCAGTCACCAACATTGGCGACATATTTTCATCACTATTGTTTAGGTCCAGATAATGAGACAGCCACGGGCAGTTATAAATCTAACCTTACTGCTCTCCTGGATTCCATATCTTCCAAAGCTTCCGACCACAGCTTCTATAATGATAGCTTAAATGGCATTTATAGTCTCTTTCTTTGCCGAGGTGATGTTTCTAGCAACGTTTGCCAGGTCTGTGTCAACGATGCTACACAAATACTCACACAAAGGTGCCCTTCTGATAAAATTGCAGTCATTTGGTATGATCAATGCATATTACGCTATTCGAACATCAACTTTTTTGGTCAGCTGCAGCTTGATCCGTATTTGTTCATGTGGAATGTTGAGAATAATACTTCACCTGATGAAGGGAATATTGGTGCCCTAGGCTTCATTTATTCTCTAGTTGATCGTGCTCCACATGCCGGAAATATGTCTGAAACGAACGAAATGATAACCGGAGATGGCTCAGGGCGTAGATATGGTATCGTGCAGTGCAGCAGAGATCTAAATGTTAGCGCATGTTCTTCCTGTTTAAGAAAATTGTTAAATGAAACAGAGACTTGCTGCATAGGGAGAAAGGGATGGCGAGTTTTAAATCCAAGTTGCTATATAAGGTATGAAATGTACCAGTTCTTTGACCACCCATCAGCTCCACCAGGATCCGCTCCGGAAAATGAACGTAAGTCAGACTTATTTTATCAACAGGCAATTCTTGCTTTCTCCCTGTGGAAGCAGGGGATTTTCCTCTTTTTTTTCCACCGCAATATTTTGTTTAATATACAAATTAGCACAATGCCCATCTATGAAGTAGTATTCAGTTATATTTCACATCCCAACTCTGCCTGAGTCCAAACCTGAAAAAAACCCGAAAACGTGAAATCAGACTACCCATCCTGAGTTTACTTGGATCATATAAGCTTTTCTTCTAAATGAATTATAAAATAAATCCCTATTTGTAAGTCAGAAGTGATTCTCTTTAATACATACACACACACACACACACACACGCACAAGAGGCTGAAGTTTGGAACAAAAGAAAGGTTGCATATGCTAGATTTGAACTTAGATCTGCTCAGTCTTTAAGGTTTGCCGTATGAGTCAACTAGGTTAAGTCATGTGTTCACGTATGCCCTTCTTCTTTTAAATCATTTTGGTGCTTATTAATTATTATGATAAACTAACTAGAGCTAGGCATCATAGATCCCCGCCTTCGTTGTATTAACAGCTGAGAATTTTATGTTCGGGGTCAGATAAAAAAGTATCAAATTATAATTTGTTTTTTTGAGGCAAAATAAGTTTTTACCAAATTTTGAGTTCAACCATTGTAAAAATCTATGGAATTTGGGGGTGCCAAGGGGCAAAGGCCCCCGCCTACCCTCTAGATTCCCTTGGTATAGAATTTTAAGCTTGCCTAATTTTTAACTACTTATCATTTTTTTGAATTATTGAAAACTTTCGTCCATAAATACCTGCGAAGTACAAATTAATATCTACCAAATAGAATTAGAAACAATAAGAAGCATTCAAAAATTTATTCCACTAAAATCAACTAAAAGAGAGGATTGTTTTCGAGTAAACTAATACCTACTTTCTATTCCCTTTAGAAGATAGCAAACAAGGCGAATCTAAGTGGATTGCTATTGGTGCAAGTTTATCGGCGATTTTTGGAGTAACCATACTCTGTTCTGGAGGTGTTTTCCTTTGGAGAAGGAGACATTTTCAAGGTAAGGCATTGGATGACTGGATCTTACTTCAACTTCAATTACCCTCGACACATTTTTAAGCCAACTAATTGTTTTCTCTTGAAGAGAATAAAGATCATAATAGCCAAGAAGTTCAGTTATTCGAATTAGGAAGAAGAGTAGATGACGATTACTCAAATGAAAGTCTTCATGGTGAGCACGGGGTGAAATCTCAGGAGCTTCCTTTGATTCAATTAGACATTTTACATGTTGCAACCAAACAATTTTGTGATGAAAATAAACTTGGAGAAGGTGGATTTGGCCCTGTATACAAGGTATACTTGATATCTAAAACCATTCACAGCACCACAAAAGCGAGATGGAAAAGAAAATTTATGTTTTAATTAGTTCGCTTTTGTTGTTTTCTAATTTTGTTTTTTAGGGTAAGTTGGCAGATGGTAGAGAAATTGCAGTTAAGAGGCTCTCTAGAAATTCTGGCCAAGGGTTGAATGAGTTCAAGAACGAAGTCGTGTTAATCGCTAGACTACAACATAGAAATCTTGTGAGACTCCTAGGCTGCTGCTTGGAGCAAAACGAAAAACTGCTAGTCTATGAATTCATGCCCAATAAAAGCCTAGATGTGTTCCTCTTCGGTTTGCTTCTTGAACAGAAAATTCTCATTTCAGCTTTCATTATGTTTTTAATTGGATTCTTCGTGAAATATAGTAAAAGAATCAACTAATTTATGTTTTTGGGGGGGACTGTCTTCAGATTCAAGCATTGGTGTGCAGCTGGACTGGCAAAAGCGCCTTAATATTTTAAATGGCATTGCCCGAGGCATCATGTATTTACATGAGGATTCTCGACTTAGAATTATTCATAGGGATCTTAAAGCCAGCAATGTTTTGCTAGACCATGAGATGAACCCAAAGATATCAGATTTTGGAATGGCAAGAATTTTTGGTGGAAATCAAAGCCAAGCAAATACAAATAGAGTGGTTGGAACATAGTAAGTCCACTTATATCCTTTCATCTCACTAAACCATCCACTTTTAGGCCCACAGTTCTTTGTTTTTCGGCCACTGTCGGTTCTTCAGTAAGTAGTTGGCCTTTGATTTTTTTTTATATTGCATTTGTGTCAATACAAATTTGATTGAAAATAAATGATTAGCATTGAACTTGTAAAATGGGAAAATAGTACATCATATCATACTCTTTGCTCAGGTTTTCTTATGCAGAGGAACATGGCTGTTTTCCATCATTAATTTTGTAATCGTCTACGGCACATACAACATAGACACTCTGCGCAGCTGTATGTTCAAGTCTTTGACACATGTTTGACTAGATAAAATACCCGTCGGATATATAAAGAAATAGAAATAAAATCAAACAAAAGGTTTTTTTTTTTTTTGCATTTTTGCTTAATATGGAATCAACATTGGGAAAAACTTGAACCCTAAAAAATTCAAACGTTTGAAATCAAATAAACCTCTCGTTCAAATAATTTAGAATATGATGAGTTAGAGCCTTCCGACTTCTGAAATTTAGCTACGATTTCTTAAGTTCATATTTTCAAATTCAAAATTGATTTTAAAAAAATTAAAATTTATTTACATTTTAATATTTGATCAAAAAGTATCAATTTTACATTGTTATTGTATTTTATTATATAAAAATCATATTTATTCCTATCATTCTTGTACTTTAATTTTTTTAAAATTTCATATTATCGATTATGTGTGTGTTCGGTACTCCTGTCCCTGTTTTCTTATCATCTTCAAATTTTCATTAGACAACAAACATATGCTTCTAAGAAAGTGATAAGGGCACAATATTGAAGCTTATGTATTTTTGGTTATAATATTTCCATAATCTAAACTGATTTTATCTGATCATATGGATTGAAATAGTGGATACATGGCACCGGAGTACGCAATGGAAGGGCTTTTTTCTGTGAAATCTGATGTTTTCAGTTTTGGAGTCCTCTTATTGGAGATAATAACCGGAAAAAGGAACAATGGCTTTCATGTTTGTGAGCGTGGTGAAAGCCTCCTAACTTTTGTACGTTTTCATCCTACCTTTGTCTTCAAATCATAGCTGGCTGTACCATATCTAATTTTATGTAACATTACAGGCATGGAAACTATGGTCTAAAGGTCAAGGAATGGAGCTAATAGATCCTATCCTTGTACGGTCCTGCGTGGCCAGTCAGGTACTTAAATGCATCCATATTGGGCTATTGTGCGTGCAAGAAGACCCAGCTGACAGACCTACCATGTCATCTGTGATTCTCATGTTGGGAAGCGAGACCATAATGCTTCCTCGACCAACGGAACCTGCATTTTCTGTCGGACGTGTTGTTGGGGAAGTAACCCAATCCTCTTCAAGTGATAGAGTCTGTTCTGTTAATGAGGTCACAAATTCTAATTTCTCACCCCGCTAATTGGTAAGCGGTTGAATTGCATCTTCCTTTATCTCTCTATTGTGAGTATCATAGTGTTTGAATAGTTATTAAATTTCTTTTTGGTTGAATGTTATGTTATATATATTTTTCATTTTTCAAAGTATATATATTTGATATTTGTATCATTTAAATATTTAAACACGTTACTAGATATGATAATAGCTTCTGAACAGTTATTATGCTTATTTTTTTTAATGGATAACTTTCGCCTTTTCAAGAAAAACAATGGGAAATATTTTTTGATATATTTTGGATGCAATCAACTTGTTGAGAGTTAACAGCAAGAAATTTGCGGGACTATCAATTGAGTGAGCTTAAAGTCCAAGAAAAACCACCAACTCGAGGTTTCTTCACCATGTTGCCATCCTCATCGACAAAAAACCTATATCTTGCAAATGAATAAAATTTGACAAACAATTCAATTTCTGTACAAAATCACACCCTTCGATGGTCGTATAGCGCTGGTAGGGAGGTCAAGGGGATATAGTAAACATTTTTATAATGAATCACAGTCAAAAAGATAAATGAATCGTAAGCTTCCTCTGGTAATTACGTAAAGATCAAAACACAATGTCACAATTGTTATTTAATAATTTTAATACTTTTTGTTCTTCATATTTCTAACTAGTATTTACAGCAATTTATCCTCTATAGTATAGTTACTGAGTGCAGCATTAAACATGAAGAAAATATAATGAATCAATCAGAAATCAAAAGAGCTTAGAAATGCAAATAGTAAAATTAACAATGTGGGATGTCAGCATGATTATTGCAGGTATGTCGACTACCCAATCTTTGTGATTTGACTGATCGTAATGTTAAACATTTTGAAAATAATATGTGAAATAGAATTGCACATTGAAGAAGAATAAAAAAAAAGTTTTTTAAATATAAGAAAATATATGTTTTAATAAATTAGACACATATACCTATGGTACGAATCAAGTCTAGATTGACTATTTGTGTATTAATATAATAATAAATTATTAGTATATTATATGTCATTTGGCACTTGATACTTGCAAGTACAACTAATTAATTAATTAATTATTATTTTTTGTCTGATTATTATGAAATGATTAGATTTGTTTAGACAATTTGAACTAAAAATCATGTCTGTAAAATTTTTTTTTAACTATTTGTTTTAAACTAACGGGTTTGTTCTAACATGTTTGTATAAACAAGTACTTTTACACAAAGTTATGCATGTTTAAATAGACATATAATAGCCTATATATACATATATGTGTTCACCAAGGAAAAGTTACTAAAACTTTTCAATCTTTATTCCCCCTATAGTTAAACTCTTCCAGATTTCTTTTATAAAGACTTGTTGCACAAAATCTTTATCG
>JBBYHO010416594.1:0-26157 GCA_038382025.1 Adansonia gregorii
TATCTCAATTCATCTTATATTTTATACAATTGGTCATCATGATTTAAGTTATAAAAAAAATATGTATATTCATATTGCGTTCGTGTCATATCTCAATTCATAACATATTTTACATAATTTGTCATAGACTCAGTTATTTATTTTAGTGAAAATTTTATGTGTTCATGATGTGTTTATTTTATTTTGTGTTCAAAATATTATAAATATTTATAAGCCAATAATTAGTATTATGTATATTTTGACAAGATCGTGTATTTGTGCCAAATTCATATTATTTTTTTATGTTATGTTTGTGATGTATATCAATTCATATAATATTTTGCATAGTTTGTTATTGTGATCCAATTTAAAGAAAAATTTTACAATCTTTTTATGTTTTGTCATATCTCAATTCAGGATATATTTTTCATAAATTGTCATAATTGTCATGAAGTGTCCTTCACATGACGCGCTCCAACTTAAAAAATGAAAGAGAAAGTAGAGGGAAGGGCTTGCCTTTAAGTCATCCTTTAATATTCAGATAAGGTGTGATAGAGCGAAAGTCGAGGGGAGGATTGTCAGATGAATCACTCATTCAACTAGTCTTGGATGGCCACTGCGAAATAACCATGACTTAGATTCTCCACCAATCATTTGGGCTAGGTATGACCAAATATCTATTAAAATTGGCAATTCTGAGTTAGGAAACTCAAAAGACAGATTTTATGGACTGTGTATGCCACGGTTCATTTCAAAAGCATTTGACAGTTGGGTACGCATAAAGAAGCATTAGCACCCCCTTGATGCCTAAAATTGGTACCATATTGACATAAATTATCAAAGTCTTGGTTTTCCTCGACTTTTTCATATAGTTATTATTTATTGTAATCTGAGTTTTATAAATACAAATTTTTAAATATTAAGTTTGGATTTTCATGATAAAAGTTTAGTTAATATCTATCTGTGCAACTTAAGAGGAAGGAGAAACATAGAGGATTCAGTAGAATAAGATCCGGATCGATCTAGAAAAGGACACTCTACGCCAAGCATTGGAGAGATATTAACACAAAACATTGCCTTGGGTTTAATGAAATCTGATTTTTTTTGAAAGCATGAATGCAAGTCATCATCAAAGAGAGAAACAGATTAGTAAGACATAAATAATGTAATAAACGTTGCATTAAAGATGAATACATGAAAACATAAAAAGAGAAGAGACGGTCGGGATGTATCGCATAATTAACCTCTATTATTGAGAAATAACCTAATTAATAATTTTGAGATATGTTTAGATTCAGTGGCCGTCTTAGGCATAAAATGGTTGATAAGAACAAGTACGGGGAGCCCGAGAAAGAGAAAACTTAGATTTTTAATGAAGTTTCAAAAAGCGGGGTTGGAGTATCCTTTCGGAAAGAATGGGGATGAAGAATCCCCTTGAAAAGGCAAGGGTGGAGTATCCCCTCAGAGAAAACAGATTAGAACATCCCCTCAAAAAAAGAGATTTTTAAGTGATTTTTGAAAGTAAAAATTTTTTATATTTTTGAAGAAAATAGATTTTAGAATGAAAAATTAATATTTTAAATAAGAAAGGAAAATTAATTGTGAAAACAATTTTAGGTTTTAATCAGAGCCTAACAAGACACCAATCATGACTTATGACTTTATGGGAAAGCCATTGAATATATTTTAAATCATTCGAATGACTAGAAAAGATCGTTTGGAAAAATCCAAGTGAATTTTCTAAAGTTTAGCAAAAATAGGAGACAACATCACATTGTCCACATTCCCAAATTTATTTCAATTTGGTTCGATGGTTCCTAGAGGCAAACAACGTATTGTTGGAAAGGTAACTTAATAAGGATTAATGTAAAACTATTGCCAAACATCCTAGAAAATCACTTTGTAGGTGTAATTAATTTTTGAAATCGAGTCTAAGTCAGTATTGACAGCAAATGTAGGGGAAAGCGGTTATGAACTTCAAAAAATTGCTTGGACTTAATCGGGATCATTAAATGACTAAATGATGGCTTTTTATAAAGGGAATTTTATATAAACTTTTCAAGAATAGTCATTCAATGGACTAGAATTGCCCAAATAGAATATGAATTGCTGATGCTAGAGGTTCCATATAGCAAAGGCTCGAAAAATCATAACTTTCACATCCGAAATGATTTAAGGGCAAACGAGGTATAGTTGTAAGGAAAAATGTTAGAAAATTCCAAAAAAATAATTTGGAGTCCAAAAATTGTTTTTCAAATTATGATCATTGTGCTGCCAATACTGAAATGGGAGTTTTTTCAAGCTTAGGCATTTATGGTCTTGTGTTAAGGTGTTGGACACGTGAATGTCCAAACACCAGGTCCATGGTAGTAAAATAACAGACCAATCCAACTCCTGTAGAGTAGGTCACTGAAACGTCCGCTATCCACATCAATAGTCATGATAAGCTCGAAATAAGGCTTAAACTAAATATTTGAAAACATTTTTGATTTTACGTTAAAAATAGAATTTATTTGGCCTAATGAGGCCATGATTCTAAACATTTGAGCTTGATACATCCCCAAGATTGAAGAATGGATATATTGAAAATATTAAATCCATGCTAATCCTTATTAATTGAGGTTAGTATAACTTAAGTTGGGGTTTTCTTTGAAAACAAATTTTATACAAGCATCATAGAGGCATTTAAAAAAAATATGATGAAATAAATTAAATGAAGGTGTCAAACATGAACAAACACTTAAAACAGCAAGTTATCCACGCTTTTCAATGAGAAAATCATTGTGAAAATGCAACCAAAAGCATGGTTAAGATCAAAATATGCTAGGATGAGCATTTACATATGAAATGAGCATATTGAGATGAAGAAAAACATGGAAAAAATGCATGAGCAAGGGGTTGTTTTAATGTTAACAGAGATATAGCATTCTAGTTCATCAAAACACCATTGAAGCATCAAGAAATTCATCAAAATCCTAAGATTGTTACAAACAAAGCCATAATAACACATGGAAGCCTCAATAGGGTCATGGAAACATGGAGGTTGTTCACTAAAGAGATGGTGATGAATAAAAACAAAAAAATGAAATAAGAAAAGATAGAAAATATACCCTAATAGAAGCTTGAACTCCTTGCTATATCCTCGAATAGCAATCTAGCAACTTTTAGCTCACTTTCTTCCTTTTCTTTACTACGGATTGGCAAGAAAGGAATGAAAAGAAATAGCTTTTGGTTATGTTGGAGGATAGTTTTTAGGCTAAAGATGAGGGAAATGAAAGGTTTTCCAAGGTTAAAAAGGGGAAAAGAAGCTAGAGAATGGAGTATTTTAATAGAGCTCTAGTTTTTTTTTTTTTTGTGGCTAATGTAAAAAAATCCTCCCTTAGTTGAGTAGGAAAGTTGGATTCTATAAGAGATGATTTTAGCCATCATGAGACCTAGCAAAGAAGGCCTATAAAACTTTTGGCATGTATGATATGATGACTTATTGTACCAGTATGATACTTTTCAATATTTGATTGATTAATCTTGATTTGTGGAGGCAAAGAAAACCATGCATTAGTTGATCAAATGAATAAGCACAATTTATCCTTCATTAAATCAAAATTTTTCAAGAAATGCCCTTATGCCAAGCTTAATGGTCCTTTCCAAAATATGTCAATATGATGTTTGAAGCCCAAAAATGAAATCCACATTATTTATGTGAAGTTATGTCTAATTTTGAAATTGGCAAGCAAAATCAATTTTGTTGAGGTTACAGTGAAAAAGTGTGAAATTGGCATGAAATAGGTAGGTTTTACCTTGTGGTATCGATACAAGGAGCTCTATATCAATACCATAAGCTTTTAAAAATTGATACCATGAATTCTATGTCGATACTTCTTGCAATTTTGGCTCTTGATATTGGTACAATGAGCATTGTATTAATACCAGGCTTAATATTTTTCTAGTAATAAATAAGTAATAATAAAATAAACAAACCAAATCCTATTTTGATCGGATAAAATTCAACTTGACACAAAATCACTTTTTTTTTATTTGAAACAGTGTTGTATTGATACCAGGGCCTTTGGTATCGAACCACTCTAAAGTATCGATACTAAGGTTGTTGGTATTATTACAAATAGCAAAATTTTGGCATTTGAATGACTTGGAGCCTTATATCGATACTTCACACCTATGTATTGAGACTTACATACAAAAATATGGATTTTTTTTTGCCTTTGGCTCTCCAAACTTTTTACCTTAGCTTGAAATGGTGGAAAGTTGACCCATGCTTCTTCGAATGATTTGATGGTGCCTTAAACAATGACTTTTGATACCTTGAATGTTGGTCTAGACAAAATAGAGTGTCTACAATAACGATTCAATTTAGAGAAAAATTGTCTTTATATCTATTCGTGTTTTTTTTTATGTTCAAACTATTATAAATTTGTATAAAATTTTACATATGAATAATTCATTTTATATAAATTTTGACATGTTCGTATATCCATACCATGTTTGTGTTATTTTTCCGATTGCATTATATTTTAATTATTTTTATGTTCTATTTGATTGTGTTTCAATTCATTCATATCTTACATAATTTGTTATAATGATATGATTTTAATTTTAAATTCATTTATTTAAAATTTTGAAACACAAAAAAATTATTTAATATGATTTAAATGAAATTTATATAATTATTAATTTAATTAAATATTTATAATCGATGGGAAGAATTCTAGTTAAACTAATTATCTCATACTATATGAATCAATGTTATCGGTACCGTACCGTATCGGCAATACAGGTCTGTATGCACCGATTTTGACATATAGTAGTACCAACGATAGTTGATTTTGTTTCGGCCTTGGTTTCGGTCTGTACCAACTATACTAGTAGGTACTGGCCTATTTTAATTGTACCAACAAAAAATAACTTTATCGTCTAGTACATAATATAAGCTCGTAAAAGAAAAGTTAAACTAATATTAATCTTAAATCTGATAATATTATATACAATTACTCATAAATTTGATAAATATTAGAGTTAATTATTCATAAAATTAACGATCATTAAAAAATTTCAGCTTTACTACTTAGTTGATATTGATTTTCTTATATTTAATAAAATTTTTTTAAAACATTATAGTTTGTGAATATTTAATATATAAAATTTATTTAATTTTATTTATTTTATATTTAAAAATATTTATATATATAAATTAAAAATATTCAAATTTCGTTTAACCTAAAATGATATATTAAAATATATCGATATCAATATTTACTTGCATCAAATTAAAAATAATACGTGTACTAATACGATAATAATTACAATGAAAAAAATTGGTTTGCTCAGCAAAATAAAAACAGACTCGCCCAAAGAATGCTGGTCCACACTGTCTTGATCCCAAAACTAACTAGCATCAGCATTTTTTTTCCACGCCGCGGCCAGCTTTAAAACCCTAAACCCCAAAAATCCAACGGAAGCACAGGCAAAACGAAGCTAACAGTGGAACTCATTCTCCGTTGATGCTGACGTCAGTCGGAGCAGCCGTAGAATCGCTGGGCCAAATCAAGTCAACAGAGCCACCATAGTGGCTTGTGCCCAAACAGGGGCTCTCGCCAAGCGGTTCGAGAGGCGTCGAAGCACCTCTTTTCGATCCTGAAACTGCATAGTCCAAAGTCTCCCTTTGATCAGCTTCTGATTGAAGGGTTCGACGCGGAGCAGATATGGCAGCAGATTGATCTCCAATCACAGCCTCTACTATCCACCCTCCGCCGCGAGGTCAAGAAGTTCGAGAAGCATCCGGAGGATATCTCCAAGCTGAAAGAAGCTGTAGAAGGAGGAAATAAGAAGTTTATAGAAGAAAACGGAAATGATAATGTTGATGATGATGAAGACGGTGAAGACGATGATGATATGGATGTGGACGAAGATGATGATAATGACAAGGATGAAGAAGATGATGATGATGATGAGGAGGAGGAGGAGGAGGCGGAGGAGGAGGAAGAGGGGAAGGAGAAGGAGAGAGGAAGGGAAGAGGAGAATGAGAGAGAAGGAGAGGAAAAAGGATGGTTAGAGGATAAGTTTTTGAAAATCAAGGAATTGCAAGAGTACTTGGAGGAGGATGACGCTAGAGAATTTGGCTTGAAGAAGAGGAAAACTAAGAGGGAAACGAAGAAAGATGAAGAAGACACAGAACCAGAAGATGACGACGAAGAAGAAAAGGATGATGATGATGATGACGAGGCAGAAGAGGAGGAAGATGACGTAAGAACTATTTTCCTTTTTCCATTTGGTTATTGTGTTTTGGAACTTTGTTGATCAGAAATTAACGCAAGTTGTATTTTGCAGCTCGGACTCTTTGATGGGGATGATGAAGATGATGAAGACAAATTGGAAAACGCCAGGTTCTAATCTGTGATATATATACACACACACACACACACACACACACGCACATACATATACGTAGATATAACTTCACCTTTTTTTATTTGTTCTTCCTTATGTTGAAGTGAAAATTTTCTGTTTTTAAGAAGTGAATCTAGTTATTTCTTAATCTTGCCATCAGTGGGAATGCATTTCTGTCATTTTGTTGCATGATGGTTGATGTCGACATAAGAACTAACAATGACTCTGCACTTTCTTTTTGCTGGATGATTGTTTCTGACATTACAGTGAAAATATTTTAATGCAACAATAAGTTATGCTGTTACAATGTCTATAATGGTGATGGTATGCAGCATGCACCAAAAGAAGTCTTTTGTTAGACATCAGTACTTATTTTGTCACTTCTGCCGTTATAATTGATGGTATTACTGATTAACATTTCTTGGGAATCCTATAGTCTGTGAGTTGGTGATGCGTGTGTATTGTTCAAGTTGTGCAACCTTTTTACCTTTTATAATAAAATCCAAAATAAACATGTATCAATTATACTTCTGCAGTTGCTTCTTGCATAGAGGAAAATTTCCTTGTTCTATTTTGATTTTAATCATAGCAAAAGCACTGGCAGAAATCCAACTGTCATCTCTTTTTTTCCACTGCTGGAATTTCCTTAGTGCAGTTTGGATGATTTATTTTTCTCAGGCATTATTTTCTTGAAGTTATTGCATGCAATAGTTGCATCACCTTCCATTCGCAACCACCAGTTGAACTTTTATTTCTCTTTCCTAATGCCCTTGTTATATTCAGATATGAAGATTTTTTTAGCAGAAAAAAGAATGAGGGTTCCAAGGGGAAAGGCAAATTTAGAGACAGTTTGGAAGAAGATTTTGGATCAGATGATAAGCAAGATGTTGATAAGGTAGTGGGAAATCAGGTTTTGCATTCTCTTGATGTGTAATTTACGAATATATAATGAAAATTTACACACTGATAGCTAGATTTTGAGGCATTCATCACTATGAAGGTGGTAACAGGAAAATAGTTAAAATGGAAAAAAAAAAAAAAAAAGAAGTGAAAATTTGGTGAGAAGAAGTTATGTAACAATAGGAATGGGTAACTTCTTTTCCAATTTCATGTTAGATTTACAAGAAAAAAAAAGAGGAAATAATTCAATAATAATCTAAATCCTCAGTAATGGGGAATGTCCAAAGACGTTAATATGTTTGCCTGACTTTTTTTTAGCTACTTTTATCAATTGAGTCTGTGTCACTTGACTCGTGATGTCAAATTCTGCCAGGAGTTTGTCTATATAGTATAGACATATATATAACTTCAGTCAGTAATACTGCATATATTGATTTTACTGAACTGACTTTCAGTGTTTCTTTTTTTCCTTTTTTTTTTCCCTTCCCATGTATAGAGAAAAGATGGTCTTTCTACACATGAAAAGGAGCTTGACAAACTTAGATCTGAGATAGAGCAGATGGAGAAAGCAAACTTGGATCCAAAAGTTTGGACAATGCGTGGAGAGGTATGTTGTCCTAAATTAATTGTATATGCTGTCTTAGTATCATTTGGTAAGTCTGTCTTTGCACAAGAATAATATTGTTTATACTAAGATTTTTAATAACAGGTAACTGCTGCACAAAGGCAAAGGAATAGCGCATTAGAAGTTGATTTAGACTTTGAACACAATGTCAGGCCTGCTCCCGTAATCACAGAGGTTACTGCATCAATTGAAGATTTGATTAAGACTAGGATCAGTGAGGTAAGCTTCTTCCCTAACAGTTATAATTTAGAATCGTTCTTTAGTAAATTAATTAACTTTATTGCCGGTGTTTAAATCATAATTTTTACCATGAATCATGAAATGTCAAATGTCTGTACTTTCCTCTGAAAAAGCAGCACCGCCTATCTTTCTGTTTCATATTTCTCTTAAACCCAGTTAAGTTTGTTGAGTTCTTAAAGAGTTCTAGTAGACTCAATTATAGATGGCTGGATATGATATATGCATTATTCCTAAAGTTTTGTGCCTGTTGATGCATGTCAGCTGATATGTCTGAAATTCCAGATGATTTTGTTTGAAGTTGATGAATAATTTTTTTTAAATTAGTGATTTTTTCTTGCTTGGGCCTATTAATATATTTGCTCTTGTGAATGGATAGTTAGGTATTTGTGGCATTTATAGATTGATTATGTTACTTTTTTTTTTGTGTACTTGTTGGGGTACTTTTATGCAAATTGAAGTGCTTCTTCCATCTTTCGGATTTTAGAATATCACGAGATTGTAAATTCTCACTATTTTCTTTGGTCTAAGCAGAGGGTATCTTAATGCTTTTGTGGTTTTATTTAGGGGTGGTTTGATGATGTTCCAAAGGCTCCCACATTATCATCTAAAGCACCGAAAGAGATCAAAGAGTTAGTAAGTTGTAATTCATCATCTGTGGTTTCTTTTAAGGTTTTTGTGCTCGCTTTTTATGGATGGAAATTAATTATTTCAAACTGCATCTTTCAATATTGCAGGATGAGGATAAGAGCAAGAAGAGTCTTGGTGAAGTTTATGAGGTTTGCATGCTACATTATTATCATATAAGGTTAAATATTATTAGATTAAAATATCCACTCTCTCCAATTACCCTCCAGGGCTTTTGTGTATTTCTCATTAATATAGCAGCTTTACATGTGCTCAACAATTATGAGTAATAATTGTAACTTAGCATATTTTAATTTTTAATGGCAAAAACTTTATAATCCTTTGCAGGAAGAATTTGTCCAGAAGACGGATCCAGGCTCTGCCCCATTGACCTTCTCAGATGAACTAAAGAAAGAGGCAAAAATTTTATGGTTTTGTTTGTAGTTTGATACCCTAGTCCCACAAGAATTCCAACTTTTACATTCCTTTTTGTGTTTGATAATTAGACATCTAAGTTGTTTTGTACTTGTATTCTCTTTAACAGGCCAGTATGCTGTTTAAGAAACTTTGTTTGAAGTTGGATGCTCTTTCTCATTTTCACTTTACTCCAAAGCCTGTATGCTTCTCATTTGGCTTCCTGATTCTAAATATAGTCATTATAAATCAGCTTGCTGGATTTTTTATATTATGATGTCTTGATGTCTATAGGTTGTTAAGGACATGTCTATACAAATAAATGTCCCTGCCCTTGCCATGGAAGTGGTAAAAAGGTTTCCCTATTCTTTTATAAGAATCTTTCATCATAGTTTAACAATTACTTACATGTGTATATATTTATGTATATGTGTATGTACATACATAAATATATATATGCTTGTTTGTTAATTTTCCTTGGTTAGATTGCACCTATGGCCGTCTCAGATGCAGCTATGCTGGCTCCCGAAGAAGTTTTTTCTGGTAAAGGTGATATTAAAGAAGAACCAGAATTCACAACGGCAGAGAGGAAGAGGAGGAGGGCTAACAAGAAAAGGAAGTTTAAGGGTAAGCAAATTAAAATTTCTCAGCATAATTTAGAGGAAAAATAATAAGTAATACTTATTGTAATGAAATTTAGGAACTTTTAGAGTCCCATGCTTTGAATGTTTTAATATCAAAAGACGCTAACAAAAACTTAACCTCGTATTGGAACAATGTTGGTAAATAAGTCTTTCCTGCTAATTATTTAATGTACAAAATTTCTCAGAAGCATATCATTCTTCTTTGCTTGCCCTATCATTAAAACATCTAATGATGGAATTTGCTTAGTTTTGATAATTGAACAATTATCCCATCAAAAGAATATATTCTAATGATGTGATCAAGCTTACATTGGTTGCTGGCTTCTTAGCCATTAGTTTTATCTCACCAGTTTTTGCTTTTTATGCGTCAAATTTTGATTCACTTCAGCAATCAATTTTTGCCATGGTGATTACAGCTGAAACAGCAAAAAGGATGGCTAATAAGCGAGGAGAGAACACATTACTCAACAGCGATGAAGGTGACTATTCTATATGCAATTTGAGAATCATAACTCTAGAAATTAGTTAAATATCTTTCCTTTTCTCAAACTCTTCATACCATTGCAGCCAAGGAACAGTAGTGACTTATTTTCCTCAAGTATGGCAGATCTCCTGAGAATCCTTTTGACTTGTGTTAGAAGTCTGGGACATGAAAGCGTACTTAAAAAGAGGAAGACAAGGCAGGCTTGGCTACATCCTCAATGTTACTCGTATCTCTATTTAGGTCTTTTATCTGCAAGGGAAACAAATACAAAGAGCCGAGAGGGAATTCAACCAGAAGCGGGTACCCTGATGTTATTCTTTTAAGAATATAGATATGGATACGAGTTTTGGGTGGATAATTTAGTGAGCTAGTGTTGTTTACAACAAACAGTAGTAGCATTTATGCCAAATCAAGTGTTTAATTGCATTATTTTTAAAAATTCAACTCACATAAGATCTTTTATTCCACTCTTGTTTATTTAGCATTTAAGTTGCACCTGTGGATTAGTTAGCTTCAAGAAATGGGTTTGTGCCTGTTTTAAATTTTTGTCGTTTGATCATTCAAATTTGATACCCTTGTCCGATTGACTTCGGATGAGTGGGCCGCAATTTTTATGGCGTAAGACCGAATTTGTTCAAGACTAGCTACGAAATTGCATTTAAATAAATCTAAACGGCTACCTCATGTACGTAGTTAATCGAGATTCAGCCTGTAATATCTTACCATGCTTAGAGCTGTTCACCAAGCTTGTTCATAAGCAGAGTCGGAAAGGTCTGCATGGCAAAATTTTATTTGCTAAAAGCTTTATTCGGTTCATTGGATTAAAAAAAAAAAGTTAATTTCATTGTTTAAAATATATTTTTATATTTTATAATTAAATTTAAATAAAATTTATTTTAATTAAATCATATTAGAGATTAGATATCATGTATCAAATTTGATCTAATTTAATTAAATCCACTAAATCAAACGGATATTTGAATCTCTGAACGTTCTTGACTTAAAATCCTAATGTTTTGCCTTTTAATTATATTAATAAATTATACAATTTCAAAAGACAAGTGCGTTAAAGTATAGTAATTTTTTTCGGGGGCGTTGAATCTATAGCTTTTAGCAATAAAAACTATTTTAAGATATTTAAAATTAAAGATATTTATATTTGTCTATTCGCTTTTAAAAAAAATTATTTAAAAAAATTTCTCCCATAATTTTTTTATTCTCATTTTTTTCTATTAACATAATGGGTGTTGTAATCTAGTTTCCTTTTAGAGTATTTGTTTGATAATTTTGTTCAATTCATTTGGATATAAATATAGAAGTAACTTTTAAAAAAATTGTATAAATATGCCAAAACATATCTCTCTTGTTAGACACTCGCTCGCGAATAGGAATAACAAGATCCCAGACGAGCAAAATATTTCTTCATTATAAAGCAAGCAAACCCATTAACAACTATTTTATGCAGGTTTTATATCTTTCGAACTCAAAAATGCAAACTAAAGTTAGCAGAACATCAAAAAGCCACCCGTATCAAATTTTTTTAGAGGAAAAAAGGAAAGAAAAGAAAGAGACAGAAAAACCCAAATCATTCCTCATAAAAGTGAAAGGAAAACTCATGAAAATAGTAATGTAACTAGATTGTTCAACGCTACGTGGGAATAAAGTTTCTCCTTGCCTCACATATTCTCGCACAAAACACCAAACATTTCCTCTACTCTCTAAGCAAAGTCTCATTGCTTCCTCTCCATGTTAAACTTTTCTTAACTTTCAAATCCAAGTCCCACTCTCAGGTAAGTTCTCACTAACATCTAGCCATGACTTTGGTCTCCTTGATCACTCTTTCTTTGAGTTTCCTAGCATTATTCGCTACACCAAGTTTTGCCACCAATCGAGCTAACTCATGTCGATCGTATTGTGGAAATATTACCATAGATTATCCATTTTCTCTTGATTATGGCTGCGGTCATCCAGGTTTCCGAGACCTCTTGTTCTGCATGAATGACGTTTTAATGTTTCATATCAGTTCTGGGTCATACAGGGTCCTAGATATAGACTATGCTTATCAATCATTCATATTGCACGACCCCCACATGTCAACTTGTGACACCATCGTGCTAGGCGGTAGAGGCAACGGCTTCGTCATCGAGCAATGGCGGGCGCCGTATTTCAGTCCAACGGCTGATAATGTCTTCACCCTCATTGGTTGCTCAGCTCAATCACCACTGTTCCACGGTTTCCCTGGAAAGCACGTGCCTTGCAGGAACGTATCCGGGATGGGATGCGAGGACTACTATGATTGCCCAGCATGGAGCCTGGTGGGTCATAAAAAGGTAGGCTCAGTTTAAGGGTCAGGCCCACCGGAGTGTTGTGCTGTGGCATTTGAGGCTATCAGGGCTATAAATTTGAGAAGCTGAAGTGTGAAGGGTATAGCAGTGCTTATAGTCTAGCTCCACTCAGAGTTGATGGGGCTGGTGGATGGTCCTATGGGATTCGAGTGAAGTATTCGGTTCAAGGAAATGAAGCGTTTTGTAAAGCTTGTGAGGCCACCGGCGGAGCATGTGGATTTGGAACCGACGGGGTTAAGCAGTTGTGCATGTGCGGGAGCTTCAATTCCACTACCAATTGTGATTCAGGTCAGAAAAAAAAAATTATTTTCCTTCCAAAGATCATGTCATATTGAAAATCTACTGAATTTAGGTTGCACTTCCCTTCCCTTAAGCAGGGTTTGAACTTGACCCATCCAATCGTGAGAAACATTGTTTATTTAACTGTTTTCTCTTTTGTTAGCTATTTTACCCTAGGATGGTTCATGTAATCAAAGCTGTCCTATGCGCAGAAAGCTCAACATCCAGTAAAAGGACATTACTATTGGCAGACGCATTGGCAGTTATCTCTTGGCCTCTCACTTAGCCTACAACTACTATTTCTATTTTAATTCTTAATTAATAAGTAGATTTAATATTTTTTCAAATTTGTAAATTTTAAACATGGTATGATTACATAATACGAGAAAAATAGACTAAAATATAAAGCAAAAAGCACAAATTCACAAATGTGTAACAATTTATATAATAGGAATTATTGATATATCAAATTTTGTATAAGTATATAATATTTTAAATACAATTATAGAAAAAATTCTCGATACAAATATATGGATCGTCAAATCTAATCTTTAGGGCTTAGGGTATAATTATGACAAAAATACAAATTCGATATAAATATATAGAATATCAAATATATTCTTTAGGGACATCTCGACGATTTTAGAATGGGAACGTTCATGTTACAAGTTTCAAGTATGAATCGTAACTTGGATGGGATACATACAATTTATGAGTGAGATTTCATTAACTTCTTTCTTTGTAATCCAAAATCATTTGTGTAACATTATATTGAAGGAGAGTTTCTTTTTATTATTATTTTCTTTTTTTGAGAGAGAGATCAATATTTTATTAAATATTAATGGCATCTCTATTATAATTTGATGAATCAAATTAGGGTCTTCTTTTATCCAGAAAGAATCTTCGCTAAGTTGGAGACTGAGTTTAGCCATGGCTTGATTCATTTTCTTGTTCGCCTACATGTTGAAACCTGCATTCTTTAAAATTCCTCATTATCCTTCTACTTTCTTTCATTAGGGGGACCTACCCTATATAGATTATCTTTCTTCCATCTGGGGTTTTTTAATGACCATGAGTGCATCACCTTCAATTGTGATCAGCACAAATCCCATTTGGGTAGCTACCTCAACCGCTTTGAATATTACAATGGCTTTAGACATACAAGCTTTAGTGCACAGATTGATTGTAATTGCACCAGCTCCCCTAACAAATCTTTCGAAGTCTTGTATTACAACTTCTATGCACCCTTATTCTATTGAGCATCTAAGACACCATTAAAGTCAACTTTGATAAGGTGTACTAGTGGCGCTTGCCAAAGAATTCTGGTTCTTGTATGTGAGTTGCTAGTTTCGTTCACTTGAGCTTTTTGTACTCTTGCATAATTATTCTGATGTTCGCCAGTAGTCTCCTCTCTTTTGGTTTTTGGTTTTGAAGGATTTTCATGTTTCTAGCATTCCACAAAGCTAACAATGTCACCAAGAATTTATCAACTTCTTTCGCATTCATATATATCGTAGCAGCATCCGTCCAATCAATATAGTTGTCTACTGTGTTAGTTAGCAGCGGGTGAGGAAAATTGCTAGCTTCAAGAATTCTTTTGGATAGTGCACAATCTTTACGGAAGTGTATGTCAGTTTCACTTCTATTCCCACATTTTCGGCAACTTAGATTTAGCTCATTTATCCTATGGGCAAGCTTTTGATGGAATGATACGGTGACAAAGTCACTCCTAAACAACTTAATTTGGTTGAAGATTAGCTTAATTTAGTTGGAATGGTACATTCGTCATATGTTTCTTTAAGGGCCCTGGACTGCTTGCATCTGTGCTAGAATTTTGTAACCACTGCTTACTGTGTCTTCCGTATCTTTAGTGTAGTGCCAAATTAGCTTATCTGGTGCTTTGCCCATACAGTAGGATAGCACATATGACATCTTCAACTTTCTCTGAAAACTCCCTAATAAATTCTTTTTTCCATTGCATCTTTTCCTCATCCTTGAGCATGTCCAATAATATTGGCCGTCGTTGAGTGGTTGCTGTTAAGAGAACATTAGGTAGCCTATCCACAAGCAGCTGCTTATCTTCCTAAATGTTAATGGATTTACCATTACCAACTTGCTATCTAACCCCTGCCATTATGACCTCTTCAGCAAGCCATATGCTCGTTTACGTATATGAAGGATAGACCCCTAATTGGACTTTAATAATGTGCTTCATGGGAAATACTTAGCTTTAAACACTTTATAGCTTAGTGATGATGTATTGGGGGTTAACTAGCACCCTTGTTTTCCAAGTAGTTCCTTCTTAAATAGCTTAGGTCACGGAAGCCTAATCCTCTCATAGTCTTAGGCATAAAAACCTTTTTCCATTTTGACCAATGTATTCCATTTCCTCCTTGTTTGCTATTCCACTAGGAACCTCATATGATGCTTGCAATTTTATTACTATAGGGTCTTAGACAACAAAAAATAGTTCACAGCATATGTAGGCAAAGCTTGGAGGATAGCCTTGATAAAGATTTCCTTACTTCCAAATGAGAGAAACCTTTAACTCCAACTCTGGATTCTTGCATGCACTTTGTTAGTGATCTCCTTGAAAGCCTTTTTATTCTCTTTCCTAATCACTATCAGTAAACCCAAGTATTTTCCCTAATTAGTTGCTATATAAAGTCCAAATAAATTTTGAAATTCGTTTCATTGTTCAATTAATGTATTTGAGCTGAAAAATAGGATTTACTTCTCAAAATTGATCTTTTTTTTTTTTTTTACTTTCCTCATAGAACATTAGCATGCGTTGCCAAAAAAAAAAAAAGAAGTGATTAGCTCGAGGGCTCAATTTTCTTCCTTTGACTCTTGGTAGCTCCCCAATTCTTTGTAATCTTGTTGGAAGTGTTAACAAACCCATTGTACAAAAAAAAAAGGTGACAAAAGTTGTCTTTGTATCAGTAATCTTGCCATTAAGGATAATAGAATATGAGACAATTGAGACAACTTGCATAATGAGAGAAATCGATCTATCCTCAAAACCCATTCTTTGCGTAACATACTTGGGGAAGGACCATTCAACCCAATAGTAAGCTTTGCTCATATCTAGCTTGAGAGCAAAACAATTTCTACTCATGTTCTTTTGATTTCAAGGCATGAATAGGGAGGGAAGTCCGACCTCATGCTTATCGAAATAGGCATAAAATATTTAATCAAATTAAACATGCATAGCAAAAAGTAAATAGAGAAATACTCAAATTTCTTTAGGATCTTTAGGTTAAAATCTACATGTGATAAGGTAAAAATTTGAAACATAGATCTAATGAAGATCTACCTACTCAGAGACTCATAGCTTTAAGTGTGTTGATCCCTGCACGATCATTACCAAGGCCTAGTTACTTCGATCTCTCTTTGAGACCACAAGTAGCATAAGCTACCTCTAAGAGTGATCCACACAAATGGCTTTTACCTTTACAAAGGTCTATTGGTTCTCTAGTGCTAGCTAAAAGGCTCCAAAAATCTAAACCAAAAGTTAGGATGCAACCACTTTCTCTCATGCAAACAAGAACTGTTCAAGCTTGTCATTTCTTCAAGAACAAAAAGATGAGAAAAACATTAGAGGGAAGTTGTAAGGAAGTGGCAATCATGGTTTCTTGCCTCTTATTACCATTGTCTATATTCAAAAGTGCTAGATACATATTTTCTCTCTTTTCTCAAGATAAAAAATGATTCTAGATCATCAAAGGAGCAAATGGCACACTAATTCTGTAGGGAGAGAAAGATTGTGCCAACTTTGCTTAGAGATTCTAAAGGTTTGTGTCTAGCATTTTTTTGATAGTCAAAACTATATTAGCTCACCGAAAACTCTTATAGATGTTTATTTATAGATTTAAAATTAGGTTAGGCCTAACTAATGGGCCAGCCAAGCTCATTACCACTAAACCTTATGGGTGTACCACATCTGGTGCTTTTATAGGGATCTAGGTAAAAGCCTTTTGCCTAGTCCATTTAAGGTTGAGTCTGAGCATTAGCTATTTAATATCTTAGCCTAATCCAATACCAATGGGGTCCGTTATTATTGTGCCTAACTCATATCAAGTCTAAATAGATTTTGTTCAAAACAAAAACCATTTGACTTAATAATTATGGCTTTTAGGCCCACCCTTATTTATTTGCAAGAACATTTAATTCTCAATTAAATTTCCTGCCTAAGTAAAACAATTTTTCTTCATGTAAATATTATTAAATTATTATCAAATAATTATTTAATTTGCTAGGAATTATTATCCTGTCCAAAACTAAGATATACTTATTTATATGCCTATTATTAGACATGATCTCCATAAGACATTTCTAATTAAATTTCATAAATTTAATTTATATCTTTAATAATACTTAATTGAACTAATTCAATTAAGTCCTCTTTATTATACCTTTTATTTAATTAAGTCATACTTAATTAAATCTCGGATTCAATCCAATAGATCATCTTATTTTATGTGACCCATTAGGTTTTCAGTAAGTTGGAAATGAATATAATTAATCTTATTAATTACATTCATAGGTCGAGATGGGATGCAGTAATCTATCATGACCACCCAACTGTTGCAGAGTCACTATGACCCCAGAGAAACTTTTTGGTAACCAGCTTTGCAGTGTAATTTGATCCTTTCACCAAACATCGTGGAATGACCATGAGTATTGTGCAGTGTCTACTCATGTATCAATCATTAGTTCCTGCAGTATATGGTTAACCTCATAAATTTGGAGAAACTATTTTTCCTGAATTCATCATGCATTAGCTAATGACTTTATCAAGTTAACCAAAGTCAAGAACAAATGAGATATGTCTCTGTTGTCACTTGGAGTAGTGAATCCTCTCTAGATAACCCGTCCACCTTCCTATACTTCATATCATATACTTCATATCATAACCAAAACCACCCTACCTTTGGCATCCATCCTTGTGGACATGTTCATGATAATATTTAAGTATGACACTCTGTATACAATTTACCTTATTTAATAAGTCAGAGAACTAATTACATAACTGGCATGTGAGAACATTTCAATAGTCACTTGAATGGCAATACCAAATGGAATTCTCACACAAGCCATGTTCAATGGACTTGTTTCACAAAACAAGCACCCACATGCCATTTTAAGTTTCCTTATGCTTTAACCCTTGAGATATGTTGCTTACTTCACAAGTAAGATCTCATAACATGTGCTAGTCCTTGAGCATTGCCAATGTCTCATCTCGGCAATACAATGACCAGGAATAGTTTTAGGAAAATGACTTTTGTGCCTAAGTATCTCATAATTGTAACTCATTACAGTTCCTTGACAAGGCTAAATGTGTTCCATGGACTTCATCCAATTAGTAGTTCATAATTGTTAGTCATACTGCCAGCATAAAGGAAAACTTTGTATCATTAAAATAAGTGATTGATTTGCATTATTAACTTATATATACCTCATCCAAACCGATTGGCTCACGGACATATACTAATAGAACAAGCATTTATAGGTATTCATAATGTTAACCGTTGTCAACGTCTAGGAACAAATGCACCTTGTTTTTCATTGATATAATGGGGGATAATGACTTTTAACCTATTCACTAAGACTTTTGCTATAAGCTTGCAAATCACATCACAGAGAATAATTGTCTTAAAATGGGACATATATTTTGGGGTTTTGCTCTCCGAGATCGGCACAATGTGGGTGTGGTTAAGAATATGCAAATCAAATTTACTATTAAGACATCCAGACAAAGTGTAGAATACATTGTTATTGACAATATGCCAATAGTTTTGCAAGAAATGTGTTGCTATGCCTTCGAGCCTAGGAGCTTTTGTAGGGTGCATTTGTTTAAGTGCCTTTTATTTCATCAGGTTTGAACTCTACCAGGAGAAAGTTGTCATTTCGTTTATAACTAGTCAGTCAACTTACTTAAGAAGGTTTTATTGTTGTCAGACCCATTAGATTCAAATACTGAATCAAAATAATATAAGAATACCCTTTACAATTGATCCTCTATATCACATCATACTATATTGTCATCCTCAAGTCTCAATATTAAATTCTTCCGCCTCCTTGCATTAGCTTGTGCATGAAAGTAGGCAGTATTCCTATCATTCTACCGTAGCCACTGTATATTCCATCTTTGCTCTCAGTAAGTCTCATTTTCTTTTCTCTAGCAACTCATCCAGATACCTTTTAGCTTCTTCTTGGCGCTGAAGTACAACATCATCAGGATTTAAATTTTGGAGCATGGTCACCTTGTCATGGAGATCTTGTATTCGGGTTTTGAGTTATCCTATGCTAAAAGAAAGCCACTTTGAGAGGTTGGAACTAATCTCATGTAGCGTGATTTCAACATCCGTGTGAGTAATTTCTCCCAATTCCTTAGGCACAACTCTTTTGCATTCTGCCTCAGTTGTCCCGGTTTCTCAAAGTGGAACCTCTTTCTGCTTCCATTTATGGTTCTTGCGCGTTCGCTACTGAAAGTGTCCAAGAGTAATGGGGTGTGGTCTAAATGTGAGGTGACGAGGTGTTCAACCATGAAATCAAGGTACGTGTCGTACCATTCTTTGGTAGTTAATACCCACGAACAAGATCCACGGGATTCCTTTTATTAGTCCAAGTATACTTTATGTTCCACGAATCAGCTTCATTTCTTCAGGCTTCCATTTATCTTGAACTTCTTAAATAGTTACCACCTTTCTCTCCACCGTGCATTAAACTTTAAATTTTTTCCCTTTTTTGTATTGCTGAAAATTAGATTCAAAACTATCAACAAAATAAATAAAAAATAAAAAATCAATCCCTCAAATCATCCATGCATGTACTGTATGCAATATTGGTAAAAAATCATCGCCAATCATTTTGAAACTGGGAAATTTTCTGGATTGATTTATTTTATGTTTTAGTTATTTTATCATGCCTTTGATGATATTAATAAGAAAAAGTTTTCATCAATTGATTAAAATTTTAAACTGATCATCAATATGATTAATTAATATTGGAGGACGAAGCAGCAAGTTTCGCGAAAATTTAAAATCAACTATGGTTTTGTACTTTAAATCAAATACGAAAATTTCATATTAATAGCAATACATATACATATACATATATATATATATATATATATATATATATCTCAGCAACGAACAATACTCTCAATACCGAGGACCAATTTTCATCCGAAAGTCCAAAATTAATAATGCATCCTTGTTTGCATCTCCTTGATTTCGACATACGACGATCAAAACATTTTGCAAGTCTGTCTTTATGATCGAAAATATTTTTCGTCTTTCTGTATATTGCATTTTGCTTTTGTAGAAAAAAAAAATAGAGTTAATTTGGTATTAATGAGTGTAAAGTATTAGTTGCAGGCTTTTAAGAATATATGATGTCATATTTTTTAATGGATCCTAAAAACTTAGTTATTGAGATCATCTTAATATAATTTAAATATATCTAATCAACTAATTTGTTTGCAGGAATTTTTGTATGTATGGCAATTTGGTTGATGGGCAACCACTCCTGAGAGGAGGGACATTCACCATTGCTTATCAATTCGATGTAAATGCTAATCTTATGCTGGCACAATGTTGCTTGCATCACTTCTTAATTTGTTTAAGAACAAGCTATTTATACTTTTTTATTTCTTGCACAGAATATATATATATATATATATGTATATATTACAATTTATCAGAATGCTTCTAAGTTTGTCTTCCATTTCTAATGCATATTTTTTTAGAGACATGGTTAATTTAATTTGAACATTAATAAATACATATGTTTGTATATATATAGTTTGTTTTAAATGTAAAAATTTTTTTATTTAGCGAATGAAATTAAGAAATTATCATGTTTTTAATTTTTTGAATTAAGTTTTATTTTTTAAATATATTCTAAATCATATATGTAATTCTGCTTCTAAAATATAGAAACTTCATCACGAGTAGAGATAATTTTATATATTTAGCTAAGAAGTTATGACAGTTTTTCACTTTAAAAAAATCCTTTAATAGCCACCCTTTTCTAGTTAATTAATCAATGAGAAATTCCAGGAAAATGGGAGAATGATCAAACTGTCAAAATCCTTATCCATCTAAATCATATTTGTGCTATGCTCCAAACATGCTAAAAATTTTAAAACCTAAAATGACATTACCATAATATGAGCATTCAAGATCAATATTGATGTTGAATCACTAATCCAATAAAAAAACTATTTACCTTTTTAAGATTGAATTTTCCAATTAAATAGCATGTGATAAAATGCATCAATCACCCATGATTTTATGCAATATTTTATTTTTATATGTAGATTTTAAAACTTAAATTTTAGGGTTTTTTATTCAAATATTATAATTTTTTATTATTTTCCTTAATTAGTCGTAGCTACTTTCTAGCAAATTTCGCTCAATCTGAGACTTTAGAGGAAATGCATTAAACTCTCTCTCTTGACCAATATCTAACATCCTAAGACTTAATTGGAAGGTAGTAAAATAAATGATAAAAATTAAAAAAAGTGTTGACTGTTGGGTTTCATGTTGCGAGTTATTAGGTGACACGGTGCCAAGCAGAGAAAACAAAGGTTGGAAATGCTTAGGGACCAAAACAATCAATTGGAAACCCTTAGAATGTAAAAAGTGTCATTTTTATAAAATTTATGAAGATGTATCGATACATTTCATTAAGGTATCGATATCATCAGGTTTCGATCATTCCAAACCTAAAGGTTGCAATTATATCGCTGCACATTATATTGATACAATGTGCTTTAACTCCCTATAATGTTGAGTTTTCTAGGTTTTCTAGTTCTGCATGACATTTTTCGGTATGAACAAGCTACTTCACCCAAATATTCCTACGTTTCACCATTCTAATGGCCTTGGATTGCTTCATAATCATGCAAGGAGTATTGCACCAACATTTTTACATTAAAAAATAAGTATGAGAACCACTCACATAGCCTAAGCCATTACAGCTTGAATAATTTTGGAATAGAGGAGTTTAATGCTCTAATCATGCATGGGAACTAAATGACATTTAGTTTGATTTTTTTTGATGATTTTGAGTTTAATTTAGTTGAAATGTAATAGGATGCTCTTTTGGGTTAGAGTTAAAAACTCTTTTTTGCATGAAACAAAGATGATACGACCATTTTGAATGGGGGTTTCTCTGGGAGCATGCAACTAAGTTAGTCCACTTAGCTCAGTTGAAAGCATGCCCCAATAAGAAAGTTTCAGCCCCTTTCATTAGAACATTTAAGGCTTAGAGGGATTGCTTGCAAGCAAGCTTGGGCAAGTTGTCTAGAAGTGAGTAAAAATGCATGGGGATGCCAACCAATTAGCCCAGGAAGGTTGTAAACCTTTGTGGGGGGGGGTTTCAATAGGAAAAAACTAGAAAAGATAAAAAAGAGAAAAAAAAAGAAAAGGATGAAAGAAAAGCAAAAAAAAAAAAAAAGGTTTCTTCAAGTCTAATCCAAAGTGATTTTTTTTTTTTTACTTTTTTTCCTACTTCAATTTTGCTGATTTCTCTTTTCCTCTTATGTGAGTTTGAGGATCTTAAGCAATACTTAGGTGATGATTTCAGCCAAAAGTGTAAAAACCATGTATATGGCAAAATCTTGGTAATGATCTCTTGTATATTTTTGTTTTCTTTGAGTATTTTAGTTTAAAGTTTCATAAAAATCATCATCAAGAAAACTTTATTTTTCAAATGTTTTATGTTAAATTTTTTAGTTTTTATGTGGTTTTCATCAAGTTTTTTTTTTCATGTTTCAACTTTAGTTGAATCTCTATGTTACTTGCACTTCATGTTATGTATGATTCATGCATTTTTATAAAATTTTCATGCATTTCAATCCTTATTTACATGTTAAAGCATTTTTCATGAAAATATTATAATTTTGACAACATCACCATGCATAATGATAAATCCATGTATTGTCTATGTTGATAAGATATTTTAGGCATAATAATTTTGTACGATGCCATTGTCGTAGGTTTATTGGAAAATAATATGTTTATAGGTGCATTTCTGATGTTAGAAACTTTTGAGAACCATTTTGCAATGTTTCATTCGCTATGACTTAGGAATTTTTAATATCATTTAATGCATTTCTATGTCATTCTAGTCATTTTTCATGACTTTGGGATTTTTATATCATTTCATGTATTTTAATGTCATTTGGGTCATTTTCCATGATCTAAGAACTTTTATGCAATTTTATGTATGTTGGGGTCGTTTAGGTCATTTCCCTTCCATGATCTAGGAACTTTTATGTAATTCCATGTATGCGAGGGTCATTTAGGTTATTTTTCATGATCTAGGAACTTAGATTTTTTTTTCATGATCTAAGGACTTTTATGCAATTTTATAAACGTTGGGGTCATTTCAGTCACTTGGAGTTTCATGCAATTTCATACATTTTTGAGATATTTAGATAATTTTCCACGACTTAGGGATTATTATGCAAATTTTCATGTATTTAAATCATTTTCCATGATTTAGGGACCATTCCATAATGTTCTTGCATGCTAGGTCCATCTAGATTATTTTCTATAGTCAAAGGAACATTTTGTAATTTCGTGCATGTGTTTTGAGGTCATTTTCATGATGCTTGCCACAAAATTACTATATTTATAAGTTGATTATAATATTCATATTTTTCAAAAATCTAGGGTAATATCTTTAAGTTATGGAATCTATAGATGTGCTTTTAGTATATGGAAGTCACCTCATTGATAATTTTAAATAAAAGAATACCCTCTTTAAAGAAGCAAATTAAAGTTTTCAATTTCTAAAAAAATAAAACTTTCGTATTCCTCGAAGTTTTTTGAATAGGTGTGAAAAATATTTTGATTTTCAAAATGTGCAAAACTAGATTTACCTAAAATGAAAAATAATAATATTTATTATAAATAATTTTGAATATGGGTACGAGGATTTTGTAACCTTCAAGAGATGAACTCCTATAGGTGACTGATCTTACTTAGCCAAAACAAAGTGGTGGCGACTCCAAGTCTTTAAATCGTATTGTAATGACTATTTACGGTTAAGTTGGATGAGCAATTACAAGAAAAGAATGAGAAATTTTACTTGTTCTAAGTCTAGCATGTCAGATCACATTCAGCATGTTATGATAGCTTAGCGACTTCACCAGAGACCAGTTAGAGAGTTGGCATAAAATTAATCACATGTTATCCATTCTATTGATTAATTGGCTTTAATCGATATTTAATTATAATTCCCTTGATTTTCCTATATGATAATTCATGCATTATTGTTACTGCCATATGATTCATTTACTTCTTACCATTTATATTCTTCTTATAATATTTTTTTTTTGTTTTGAACTTTTTGCAAAATGTTGTAGAATAGGTTGAAAAAAGTTTGTTCGTTCCCCCCACACACACTACAAACAAGTATATGCATTAGATTCTCCTCCAATGTATATGGGGCATAAGTGGTCCAATAGTTTAGAAGGGGTGAAGTAGTTTGCCTTTTAAGGTGTTGGCTCAATCTAGGCCAATGAGAAATTTGCCAAGCATAAATTCCTATGCTTTTCAAGGTGTTAACCTCACATAGGCCTAAAAAATACTTCTATGCGAGTTGGTCCATTTTCGACAGAAACCCATAATGGGAAAGGATTAGGGTGCCTCGTTAGTCCTTTCTAGACTCAAAGAACAATTTGTGAACCTATTTATACGTTAGATCTAAAGCTTTTATTGTGAACTATAGTAGCTAGTCTAAGTAGAGTCATGTCGAACCTCTGCTAGAATTTTTCCTAAATGAGGTAACATAGGGGAACATTTCTTTTTTTTTTCTTATTTTATAACTTGAATTTTTAAGATAGGCAACGATGAACGTATGTTGTTTAGCCTTAATTTTTCCCAATCCTGAAAGCACCTTAATGCCTTAATGATTTTCCTTGAGCCAAATTTTTAGTGAATATTATCTTGCTTTTTTTTATTGAATTAATTTTTCCATAACCCAAAAAAAAAAAGAGTTTTCTTTACCTTTTTCTTTAATGATTAAAAGAATGAAACTGTAAGAGAAAGAAAAATTAAAAAAATAAAGAAAAGTTAAAAAAAATGAAAGGAAAAAGTCAAAAAATTGAACAATTAAAAAATTGAAAAATAAAAAATAAATATAAAAAACAAAAAAATGTTGGTAAAAAATTTAGACACCCGTATCATATAAAAATGGTGTTAGGATTTCTTTCCTTTAATCTTTCGCATTTTGTGCATAATATTCATGGCTTGATATCTTGTGCAAGCACTAAGAAATTTCCTTTAAGCATCCTTGCATTTCACATTTTTCATGCATTTAATTATCATTATGCTTAAGCACTCATAAATCACTAAATCTATTTGTTTATTACATTGAAAAGGTTAAAGCATGGAAGACTAGTTGGTTGCAAGAAATTTAGATTGCATCCAATAAGAGTTTGGTAATGAAGTCTAGGGAATGAAAAATCAGCTTAATAGACTGGTAAGAATGGTCGATGTAGACACTTTATTTTGTCCAGACCAGTTTTTAGCATCGTGGAGTTAGATTAAATATGATAAAATAAAAAAATAAAAATAAAAGCTGGGGAATGATTGCCGGGGTCGTGTCCCCAAGTATTATTAAGCGACACAGCACCAGGCAGAAAAAGTTTTTTGGGAAGGTAAAAAATGCTTATGGTTTATATTAAAGATAAGGTAAAAATGAGGCATTAAAGGTCACTTTTCATGGTGTCACCAAAGTTATTCGAATGGATAAATAAATCAATTTCCCATTGTTTGTGACCAAGTTGAGGTAAATTGGAAAGTTACAGGTACGTACGAGTTATATTAGGGCGCAAGTATTGATACCAGGCCTTTACAGTATGAAAAACTTGAATTTTCACATGTAATATTGATATAAGAGGGTGTGGTATCGATTAGAGGTGGCAAAATAAACCCGAACCCAAAAATCCGCCCGAAAAAACCTGAGTCTGAACCCGAACTGAACTCGATTTGACCAAAAAGTCAATGGCCTGAACCCGAAAAAACCCGAACCCAAATGGCCCGAACCTGAGATAGCCCGAACCCGAAATGACCCAAGCTTGAAAGAACCCGAACTCGACATGACCCGAACCCAAAATAACCTGAACCCGAGCCCGACCTGAACCCGAACCTGAATTTAATACTAAAAATAAATATGAAAAATTATAATTAAATAATTTTT